>LYUA01002966.1:230616-242373 GCA_002093875.1 Calopteryx splendens
AGGTGTTTGAATAATTGAATTTGTGTTGGAATAACAAAAGAAAATGAAAAGAAGTGATGCACTTATTCAGGTATAAGATAATTTGACATTCATAACATGGAGAGGCAAACGAAACATATTTTAACTAATAAACATACACAATACAGCTGTTAATGGTAATTTTTGTGATAAACGTGGAAATTATGTCAAACCGGCAATTGTTCTGGACTATAATCGGAGCATGGGGTTCGTACACAAGGGGGGTAGAATGGTGCATAGCTGTTCAAGCAGTCGACGAACTTGGCAGTGCGCTAAGAAAGTTTATCACTTGATGGACGTGACTATATTCAATCGCTGCGTAATCTCAAAAGCCATAGGCATGAAAGTTTTCACCGGAAATTTACACTAACATTAGTGCGTGGTTCTTTGGAAATGAGAGAGATCGGAATACAAAGAGCGTAGAGTGAGGACAAATCCGAGTGAGAGAGAAATTACGCAATTAGAAACAGAAAATAGTGAAAATTGGCCTGTTAAGGAAAGTGAATTGCCTTGCCATATTTCCTCGGTGAAATTAAAAATACGGTCAGACATACATTGCTTGAAGTATGGTGTTGGCCTGTACATTAATACACGTTTCAGTTCATACCATACAAAGTGAAAACTATAAAAAGCCCTATGAAAACCGTAGAATAATGCATATTAATGAGAAAAAATGTTTATTGGCTTCCTTTTTCATTTTTATGCATACTTTTTCAAAAACATTATTGCTGAAATAGATGATAATTTATTCTCTGTGTTTTACGGATGCCCGATTCCGATACTAAAAGGAAGAATAATAAGCAATATGACAATAACTGTGGCTACTAATGAATATCGCTTGATGCTATTACTTCTATAATCTGAGATTTAAAGCTCAATGACTGCAATGATAGCTAAATGATTTAAAATAAGTTAATATTGAAAAAAAACAAAAGACAATGTAAATAAAAAATACGACTAACTCAAAACCAATGCATTCATAGCCACCATCATTCCAGCGACCGATATTTTTCTTGCATAGCAAAATACTAGTACTATTTCTCTCCCTCTCTCTTCTTAGACACGATAACCACATCATGAGGTCCTCAATCCATCATTACAAATCCTTAGGCTGATAATTTGCCTTCCTCGATACACATTTCCTTTTTCACTATGCTTTTCAAAATTATCCACATATAATCCCTCAGTCACTTTTACCGTTTGGAGCTTTGTGAGTAAAAGGGGAACAGTATTTCATGTTTTAATGTTTAATGAATATTTTACTACAGGGCCATGTGGTAGAAATTTTAAATGAGTTAATAATTGAATTAATGCAATTCCAGATGTTTAAATTAATTTTACGAATGTGTTCACAAAACTTTCATTTATTTTGTTCATGAATATGAGTTTAGTACATAGTGTGCTATGTCGAGTGAATATAAGCGCCAAATAACGCTTTATTCAACCTCGAAAATTGGGCTCTTAAAATTCACTCACACGAAAGGTTTGTGCCTAAGGAAAGAATAATTATATTCCAAAAGAAAAGCGGGACCAGAAAAATATAAATGACGTTAATATCTAAATTTTCGGAATCAGATTTCCCTAAATCTTTGTAATTGAATGTAATATACTTTGTATGGGAACCAAAAACTCAAGCATATGTAATGTTTACTACGATACGGTGTAATGGCCAAAATACCTTATTTTACACCAGAAATCATTTATTAATTTTCTAATAATGAGCTTTTCTACTGTGTTTAAAACTTACCCGTTTTAGCGATGGCCTAACTCAAATTTGGTGATAATTTATTTGGTTTAGTAACTAATGATGTCTTTAGAAGGTATGGAAACCATATCAAAGGTCATAGATTTCCTTGGCTAGATTTTTCAATCTGTTCAAACTACTACGCCATTTTCCATGATCTCAATGCCTATGCTGGGAAACTTTCAAAGTGCAGGAATTTTCTTCCCTAGGATTATCAATAGCCTCCTCTACTACAAATATTTATATCGTCGGTCCCCTGTTGTCTCGTTGTTCAATCTCCTGTACATTTTTCCTTCCTCCTAAGTTTTTTAACGTATTCTCCATTCTACTATCAAATAACCATATTTAGTATATATTTATTGATATATTCCTTTCTACATAACTTAATCTTCATTTTTCTGACATTTGTACCCAGAGTTTTGGGCATTCGCCATCCACATTCTTCAGCTTCATCTATGCGATCATTATTCTCTGCCAGTTTTTTCATCCACATTCCTTCCACGCTTTTCGAAATTTTCATATTATTCGGAGGTATTCAAATGCCTTTTCTACTCGAGTGCATATATTTCATTAAACATAAAATCATCTTCATTAGATGTAATGCTTCGGCAGCAGCTCATGCCCAGAGAAAACTTGGCACTTCAACGCATTCTACACATGTCTATCCATTAGTATGTAATTAACTGCAGGCTCTCCCAACCACTGTAAGAGAGAGCATGAAAATAAGACCAGAGACATGAACTGTGAATCCGAAAAGTTAAAAACATTATATTTACCGCAAAGGATTAGGATTCAGAAAAACGGCCAACGAAGATACCAAGGAAACGTTTTTCATACTCTGACGTAGGCTTCCGCGATGGAATTACTACACCACGACCTTCCAAAGGCCACGAGGTAGAGAAGCATACGGTGGTAGCGACTAAACCTTCCAGCACCAAGTTTTTCATACTAATCAGCAAAATTATTAGCATTCACGTAAGTTTAACGCTTGTTTTATTTCAAAACCTAACAGCGACACGTCTCGCATGATTAGAGTATTACAATACAATACATAACAGAACTTTTATGTGGTGCAAAAGCAATTTCCATCGACTTAAATACACAAAGTCTCCATTAGCAGCTGATATTTAAGTAACACTCAACGGTGTTGCGGGTGCGTGATGAGCAGTGTGGAATCATCCCATTCCACAAACTCCAGCGGTGGCTACCAGGATACCAATTTAATGTAGAAAAGAGCCAATTGAGATTTTTACAGTTGACATTTGGGCTATTAGGTGAGTTAAGAGTCCCACCAAGCAAACTCTTTTGGAGTCATTTCAGAAACTATGTAACTCTCTTCAGCCTCTATTTATGTATGACGGGATAGATTTGTTGGGATAAAAACGTTGAGATTCTCTTTTTAAATTAAGTGGTGAGAGCACTGGGAGAGAATACTGAGAAAAATGCATGGTAAATATATATATTGAAATCGTGAAAAAATCAAGCCAATATACCCGATCAACCAATAAAGAAGCTCGATTGACCAACCCAAAATACATATTACAGATTTATTGGCCTTAATTTTTTCAGGAATATTTCACCGATTTTTGCAAGAGCAGTCAGCTTATGGTAATGGAAGTGAAAGTTTAGGGCGTTAAAGGAAGAACAAAATCTGAAAGCTTGAGACACTGGTCTTTACCAAGAGAAATTATAATTTAAAATTAGGTCGCATAAAAAAAGGGTCAGGTGTCACACAAACTGTTTTTCATTTGAAAAAATCTGTGTAAAAATCCCTACAACCTCATGAGTTCAGAAACTTTGCTCAAATAATTTTTCCTTTCCCGGAAATATTGAAATTTTCCTCTGAAAGCGCCTGCACGTAATCACGCCGCTTTCATTGGCAAGGAAGATAACTCAAATCATTCAATAATTAGGGAAAATCTCTCGCGGAGGCTTCAATTATACACACGTTCTTGGCTAATATAAGTCTATCGCGTACATAACAAGGGAAACAAGTCTATCCCCCCCCGTATCTCATCATTTCCTTCCCCGCCAAAATCAATTTCAGTATCCATTTAATTCTTTTATTCACCACCATTTTATTCTTTTATTCACCTATGAAAAAAATTATATTTTTTTATGTCCTTCAAGAGCGGTGTATTCAAAAGCAATATCTTTAAACCTTTTATTTTTTAGTGATGGTCTACCGGTTGGGGTAGGTTTTCGATGTACACAACTAACACGACAAACGCGACACAAACATAGCAACAATCTTAAATACAAAAAGACATTACTATTCAATTCCGCATACTTTATGCTACCACTTAATCTGTCCATCATGTGAGGTTTTTTCCTCCTTCTACCTCGGCTACTCAAAATTCTCCCAAAAAAATTCTCATTTTTTATCTTTTTCGAGTATGGGTCAAGCAAACTCTTAGAACTAATATTTTTCTATTCACCATGAGCCCAGAGCCGTTACGATTATGCGAGAGAAATTTGACGATGACAGAGAATATTAATAACTTAGCTACAGAGTATTTTGATTTAAATTAAGGGCATAGTACTCCATATTTAGTTGATGCTCGAAGGGCACGCTGTCTCCAAAATCTTGAGATGCCTGAACATATCCAACCAGTGCCACAGGGTCCAGAAAGTTTATACCTACAGAAGTTATTCACGTCCTAATTTGAGGTGAGTTGATCGAGTTAAAATGTTAAGGGAAACAAAGAGGATAGGAGAATGTCGTAAAGAAATGGATCGTGGTGGCCTGTTCATCAGGATGACCATATATTCACGGACCTTTTATTTAAAATTTACCTATCCAGAAAGATGCAAGCCTAACGGTACCTTCATTTATTCACGACGTCCAACTCGCAAGGCTACGGAATGCTGAATGTTTATTCCGTGGGTGACAATACAAATTTATCATTGCAAACAATAAAAACAATTTTACACTAAATTTATAAATTCAGGAAAGTATTTATTTAAAAAAAATAAATCGTGGTTAGATCTGTGTAATGAATCAGGAATCAAATGTCGCATATGTATTGCCATAAATATCATAATTTTCAAAATATTTGATCGAGGCACAATGAAGCTAAACATTATGCATGGAAAGATTGATTAACACCGTTTAAATTCCTAAAATATCTAACCTAAAAGTTTTATTATTTCAAAGCGGTGATTTTTTTAAGCGGGCTTCTGCGAGCCCTATATGTATAATAGCGATGATAAGTTTCCTCACGAAATGATCGATCAATATTTTACAGAAAATAAATTATTTCTGATTAGTCACCTGATGTGGTATCGACCATGTACTAGTACAACATTATCCAGATAAAATGTAGTGATTCCTTCCTATAGGACTTCCTTGTACCAAGGTAATATTTAAAATAAATATCTTTTTAGTATCCGCAGTATAATTATTAGCATAGTATATGTACAATGTATGCTTTAAAAGCATACTAATACATTTTTGGTCAATTGAAACCCGTATACCACTTAAAAATTAAATGAAACTTAATTCGGTGCAATCATTCTTAATCACCAATCAGCAATGTACAATTGGAGTTATTATCTATTAATTTTATAGATAAAATATGACATTCGATTTAAACAGGTCTAATTTGATTCAATAATACAATACAGAAAGATTCTTTTCATTTGCAACATTGTGTCCTCCTAGTAGGAGGACGAAATGAATATAGTTTCACAATGCTAACAACTGAAAAAACGATGCTACAGCAATTAATATTAAACCTATTGGCAAAGGGATAATTTTGCTAATTTTGGTATTTTTCTAAGCAAAATTACTACAGCAAGATGGAATAAATTTGGTCAGGCTTACGGACGATCAAGTATTAGTAACCCACAGGCCCATGTGACTGCAACCATTGGTCAGCTAATTACTGAATCCGTTTCTTAGGTGCAGGATAAGATTTCATGGTAAGTAAAAGAAATTAATGAGCAGCCCAAGAAGTAGGAAGCCGAAGATAAACACCAGATTTGGAGCCATAGGCATACGTAAGATAAACATTTCAGCTACTTAAGAGGCGCGTGTTGGAGGGCATTGGGAATATGGTAAGGATATTAGACGGAGAATTTAATTAGGTTAAAAAGCTTTTGAAAGGAGGAGGGGATTGATGAAAAAAACTTAAGTAAGGATATAAATAAGAAATTAGTGTAGACATTGGTATGCAGCGCGTTTTGAATGTCTCAGAATAATGCTCTTGAAAGCGCAAACAAAAGCATAGATTAGAGGAATTTGATACGACGGCGTGAAGAAGAATAGAAAAAATGAAACTAAAAAATGGACAAAGAAAATCAAAGCATTCAATGGGAGGAGAGAAGGCTATTGGAAGAAATAAAGGGTTGAGGAAAAGTGGATGCGTGGAGTATTGAGTGGCAATGGATTCTTGAGGACTGTGATAGAGAGGAGAGCGCTAGATAAGCGAAGTAGACATAGGAAAATATCAGGCATGTCGGACGGAATGAAGGGTTGCAGAATGTATTCTGAATTGAAGAATGGGTTATTTTAGCTTAGAGTGTTGTGTTAGCCATTTAACAGTGAGTTCCATAGAAATACATTAACCGTTAAAATGTCATAACTAAATGGTTTATAATATTAAATATATGAATATTGTGCTTTAAATCCTCTCAAATATCATCCAATTCACTAAAGGAAAATCTACTATTGTTATGCAATTTACTTATCGAAGTTGATTACTGTAAGAATCTATATTTAGTGGTAACATATGGCTTTACCTTGGTGTTAAATACGATCGGGTCAGAGGCTTAATAATTACCTTCTTATATCGTCACAACATGGTCATGATAATCAATTACATATTTTATTTTTATTTTTTTTCTATTTGTCACGGAATAGTTTAGCTTTATTAATCAAAAACACCATTATAATTTTGTATATTTCAAATATTAAACAATCAGTTTTCTCTTGCAGAGAAGGTATATATCTACGATTAGATGCGGATATGTTTTGGTTTAAAATGACTTGAGTGAGTGAAAAAAATCGAATTCTTGCACTTATGCTTCCTGTATCCCCAATATTGGAAAAACAATAAATGAATATTGGGGAATCATGTTAAGAAAGATTCTCATCACATCTTTCTAAAAATATTTCATCATATTATTTATTTTAGCTATTGGCAATTTATTATATGGTCTCCTACTTTATAGCCGTTTGTAATGAACATATTACAATTTTTCAACAAACCATAGTCTTATTACCATACCACCAAACTTATGTCACTGAATTTTTTTTAATTCGGACAAGGGGTAGTTTCTGTGTGGATGCAACTCAACAGATTTCCACTTCTAATTAAGGTTTTCTTTATGACATATAAGCCTTAATATTTCCTCAAAGATGTCTAAGTGTGGGACATGGATTAAAAGGTCCAAGGAAAGGAGGAAACCAGCTATTGTTTCCCATCCTTTGTTGTAATTAAGCCCTTGAGGGCGAGCATGCATTGTTACAGAGGTGCACGGATGAATGGCAAAAAAATAATGGCCTCTTGAGCGAGATAGGAGACCGAAGCAAGCGATTCGGTAATAACGGCATCACATAGGCCATTAAATCGCTGTCATGCGAGCCATGAGGACGTATAAGCAGCATTATGGTTTTCGTATGGCGGAGGACGAGAATCGGTAAACTATGACAGAGGGGGGGAGAGTGATGGGGAGGATGAAGGCCGTGGGGTTTGGCAAGGGAGGAGGGAAATAAGGTTTTTAGGGTTTCGGGGCGGTTGGGAGGAAGCTGGGTCCATGGGAGGAGAGGGAAGGACGAGAATGGTTTTTACTTGGATGATCTGGGTTTGTTAGAACCATTAGCGCCAGCTCTCGAGTCGGTCGATATCCCATTTCATCTGCGGCCTCTCCGAACATCGGTCTACGGGTGGGAAAATTCTAGGGTACGGTCCAAAACCCTGGGGATACCCTTTAAAACGCCACCGCACAACACAACCAGCTCTCGCCTGGACTCGTACCGCCCTCCCTAATCTCTATCCCTATCTGTCTGGATCCGAAAGGTCAGGTCGACAAGTACTTGTATCTCGCGAGATCACACTCCTATCTCCAAGGGGTATCTCCTAATCGACGATTACCGTTACAATTCCTCCACCCCACTTCCTGTGAATACGAGGATTTTCCGCCGCAAATTAGTGAAACTTTGAACAGAATGACACGGGTAACTCTGTTCCGACATTGTATTAATTTTTATCTGGATTCAAAGTGCACTTCAGCAAACCTATTTGAACGAAGATATTTTTGTTTATATTTTATTGCACATTAAATTTTTCGTTCCTCCAAACATTCATTAGAATTATGCTCTGTATGTGTGTGTGTGGTGTTTCACTCCGCGAATAAAGATTATAAAAAAATATTTGAATAGCTTAAGTTACTTCAATTTTATAATAAAATTGTAACTAGACAAAATCATTATATCTATGTCATTTGAATTTTTAATTTAGAACAGAAGTGTTTATAAAAACATTATTTATATTGAGTTCATAAAATTTTAAGCGAAAAAATAATACTTACTAATTGGTATTTTTGACTAAACCCTTATTCAATCAATTTTTATTTCAAAGCTTGAAAATAATTGACGCGTTTTAACAAGGGAAAAAATGATCAGTTCATCATGTAAACAATACAGAGATGTATTCTTGAATAAATAAATTCATGTTAGACTGGCTATCTAGCTTGCCCTAATTACTGTAATTATTTTAACAGTTAACGTTTATAGACACATTGAAAGTATTCACAAACTGTCTGATTTTTGTCGAAATAAGCAAAGTCTGTAGCCCATTTTTCATTCCATCCTATTAAGTAAAATATTTATTTAAAAATATTAACAGATACAATGCAAGCATAAAACAGATTACGACTAGGTACACGGAGTACTTTAACGATAAATAAAGGATGACTGAGAGTACAGAAATTAAAAAAACGTGCATGGAATAATTAAAGAAACGTCCTCGTATTTTATTTTTTCTTAAGAGTAGTCGTAGGATAATTTTCCGTCACAGAAGGCTTTGTAACTTTTGGTAGTTCGAGGAATATGTGTCGAAGAAACTTTACTACTCGTGGACTTTTAAAAATTTCCGTCAGAATAAAAATGACCTTTCCATGGAACTACTCACTTTTCAGCGCCTAGTAAAACCCCTGCAAGGCATTTCAACTGGTACAGTGAGCATAGGCAATTAAAATGCGGGGACGATGAAAACCGAAGAGATCGTGGGCTTTGGCTGCTGTTTCAGGAATCCAATAACATGAAAACCAGTTTTCCGTGGAATGAAACACAAGCCGTCGACTAAAAAACATCCATCATTTGCCCCATGGCATTTTGGGATTAGCCAATATATATTTTTTTAAATAAATGAACTATTCGACTTGCAGCAAAAGCAAAGATGATATTTGTTTGAGTTCGTCGCAAAAAAAATCCGCGTGATCTGTCTTTTGAAATCCAACGCGTCTGATTTAAACAAGACCGAGAGAGGCCACACAGTCGGTTTTGGGGAGGGAGGCAGGAAAAAAAATGACATTGAAATAAACCAATGAGCAAATAGGCCAAGTGTGCATACGTGGTCACACACACGAGCGTGCATACGCCACCGAGGACACAAAGGAGGGGAGCACAAAGGGCGACACGTGGGAAGCGGTGCGTATAATTTAACATAGTGTCGCAACGGCTTTTTTCCCCCGGGTATTCGTTTAGAAAACATTCGTGAAAATAAAACAGGGAACCTCTGCTTCGGGTGGTGGCTTAGCAAAGCCGGCGGTAGTTGCATCCAATGGAAGAGTGGACACGCCGAATGACTGGCGTTCAAATAAATTTCCACAATTCCTCTCTCTTTGCCCCTTACACTTTCACTCCCCACCCCTCTTCTTTCTTTCCCCTTAATCCCTGGCCTCTCAGCTTCTCCCCTCTTCTTATCCCTTTTTCTATTCATCCATTCCCACACACCCATGACTGCTGGGAAGGCGTGGCTATCCATGAAAACCCCAGCTAGAAATTAATAAATAAAATGGGCTACATCCTACTTATGGAAAAGTAGAGGAATAGTGTTACCAATTTGCTCAGCATTCCCGGGACCGTTCAAATCGTGTTCACAATTTAGTAGTCAGTAATAGGAGAGTAAAAAAGAATAAGGAAGATGGAAAAGCAGACAAATGGAACTAAAAAAGACCAGAGGCAGGAAAAAGGAAGGAATACCAGAAATAAGATGCTAAAATTCTGAATAGACATACATCAATAAGAAGCGCAGAGGAATGTTAGAAGAAGCACAAGGATAAATATAGGTTTGAGAGAAAACAAAAAAATAGTAATTATTTTTTTAAATTTGAGGAACATTATTTATGCGGATTGCGTAGTTCTGATTCCTATGACTACTAGATATCTAATCTCTTCTTATCCTGCACCATGTGTTGACTGAAGTATTTGAAGTCATTTCTGTTTTTCAAATCTTGATTAAGTAAATATATGCATGCTTCACTGGTACTAAGTATGCCTTAAGAAGTTGAGCTCGTACAAAAGTAGATGATGGTTAAAAAATCATTGATTTGAATTTTAATTAGCCCGTAATTATATATAATGAAATATATGCATTAAAATGTCAACATTCTTCCTTTAGAAAACCACCTTCTAGTAATTGAACGTCTCATCTTTCAAATTTGGAGTCCTTTGGCGTATTTTTCCAATTTTTTGATGCACAGGAAACTTTTCTAAATATATAATAGGAAGCTTTGAGTATCATCCTTGAAGAAGATGTGAGATTTGAGATTTGAAAAAACCTTGCATTCTCGAAAGTCAATAAATCAATAATATTTAAAAATCAGCTACCTATTGCATATTGCATTGCACCTACCTATAGATATCGCAAATATGCGAGGCAAACGATTAGAAAAATGTACATAATTTCATTGTTTATATTGGCATAATTTTAAACAGTTAGATATGATTTTAAAGCAAACGTTATACTTTTTATCTTTAAAATAAATTATCCTTATATAGAGGCTATTGGCATTGCATTTTCAAAGTATATGTTAAAAAATGGCGTCAATACAGTTAGCTGAAAATATTCCAGAATAGATCTATGCTCTCCAGTTCATCCTGGATCAACTTTATGCAATCACGAATTGGGGATGGAAAATGGATATCCCTCACAATGGTCAGTTCTGCAGCCAATTTCCCTTAACTTCTGGTCATGGTTTGACCTACTAATATAATGCAGTGCTAGAGCTACTCCCTCGGTGTCAGCGAAAAACTCATACTTACTTTTCAACTGGCTTGTATTCTTCTAGCGGCTTCCAACTCAGAAAACTGAGTGTGGTTCTTTATATCATTTATCACGGAAAGAGGAAGAGAGATTTTCCTGTCCTATTATATTCCGATAGTATGACCTTTATAGAGAGCCAATGCTCAACGTAATTGATGGTTGAGGTATCCACAGTGAAATTTATTTGGATCCTTACACTCCTCAGCTTTTCCATATAAATATTCACCTACTACGTTTGATGAAGCCTAACTTTTTTCAGCCTTCCGAAAATTTTGAAAGAGCGTTATCTCCATTTTATAACCGATTCTATTAAGACTTCCTAGAATTTTACTTATTTCACTAGGTCCATCCCTCTATAGGTAGGTCCATAAGAGTAAGATGAAGATATTTCATTTCCATGAAATACATTTATGTGCATTTTTCAGATTTAACATGAGGTCTTTACCATTTCCTCCACGTATACTTTGAAAACACCGGTGATAGCGGACAACCCTGTCTTACCCCCCGGCCTACCTCCGCCCACCCTGTTTCCCCATTTTCTACCTTTATCTGGGCAGCATGAAACACTTACAGGTTTCGAATAAGTCGCCTCCAGTCTACTACTATCTTCTGGAATACCTTCATTTGGCTTTCCCTATTTACCCTATCAAACGCCTTCTTGAAATCAACTAACCAGACAAATATATCCTGATTATACTTAATATTCCTTTCTATCAATGACCT
>LYUA01002967.1:65586-84864 GCA_002093875.1 Calopteryx splendens
CCAAGGAAGAAGAATGCTGGACAACTGATTCCAAAGAATAAAGTAGGATCATCATTAATTATATATACTCAATAAAGACAATAAGTTGGTAGAACAGGCACTTATCAGAGCATATTATGAAGGGGAAGAAAACTCTTAATTTCACAAGTATTCATTTTTACAATAATATAAAATGTACTATTCCACAATACAATTTTTACTTGATGCTTCTGTTACAGTTTTACAAATGTCTCTAAGTAACTTTATGGAACCAATATTAGCCATAAAAGAAAATTTCCTATTCCACTAATTGGTTGAGCATTTCTTGTGCAATTGACAATGTCTAGCATCACATCAGTGCGGATGCAGATAGTTCTGTCCCCCTACGTTAAGGTGCTTATACAACTGATGTTAGATTTTGGTTCCAACTCTAAACAATTTTGTAGCTACAGCTATAGACCATTACAAATGGACTAGAAATAAACAGTATTAAATCAGTTGACCAACAATGGCTAGATTAAACTTGATGCAACTACATATGGCTCTAGAGTTTGATTGAGATTGCTAGTCACACCTGGCAGCTAACATTCTCGCCTGTCAATCCAGAGGTTGTGGGTTTGAGTCCCACTTAAGTGCATATTCATCCACCACCAAGGGCTTGGGTGTTTGTAATTGTCCTTGTTATATTTATAGTCTGATAAAAAGGCCAACAATTGGCTGTTTTTAGGCTATTGGTAAATAAAAACAATATTAAAATGATTAATTTGAAAAGTTAAAAATACAGGAGCATTGTATTAAATTAGAGATTTCAAATTAATGAGAGTTACCAGTAGTTCCCTTCAAGGAGATGAGGCGTTCCAAGTTAGTTCCATAGCTGTTGTGGAAGTTTTCTTCACATTTTTTTAAACGCTGCTCTGCATCAGGGAGATGACTTACACTTCTGAGACACAAATAACACCACACAATATCCAAGTTGAGGAGAGCATAGTTATCAACGGATTTTAAGAGTGTGGAGTTGCACTGGCTGTAAAATAATTTTAATTAATTTAGCAAAAAAAATGTGGCATGAACATTTGAATAAGATGAAACCATGTATTCTGAAGGCTGGGAGAGTGATAATCAACCATTGAAAATTGACTATTTTCATTTAAGTTACATCAACATGAGTGTACAAAGTCAAAATTTCCAGGGATGGAAACTCTGTAAGTAATTTTGAACATTGTACTTTCAACACAATCTCTTACATCAAATTTATGGTTACTTCACACTGAATATTATTCAGAATAGTGTAGGTAGAAAATAATTATTAACATATGCCATAATATTTAGTGTTAACTATCTAATCCTGAAAAAAAGTTCCTAGGTGTATGGAATGGAAGTAATACCTAAAATTATGTGAGAACTAATCAATATTTCTCCTCCCTAACTAGTACACTTAACTCTTCCAACAAACCAAATAGTCATTAATATTTAACTTCCTCTGAAAACATATTTACTTTTTCATATAAGACAGGCCAAAACCTTTGGAAATAATATATTTATTATTTTCATCATAATACTACATTTTATGTGGCGCGATTTTTACCATTTATGTGTGATGTGGTCTTCTACAACTCCTCTCACACAATACACTAATAATTCTACAAACACAATAAAAGAGGAAAAATAAATATGAACCTGAATTCCTTTTCCGCTTCAAGAAAGAACAACAGCGCTAATGAGTAGTCTTCGGATTTTAAGGCAGCCCTTCCCTTCTCATTAAGTGCCATTGCCACTGATAATGCTTGAGCCTCTTCTTTCGGGAGATTCAAAACTTTACCCGATTGGTCAGCCACCTAAAACAAAAAAAAGCAAGAGATTACCAAAATTATGATTCCTAATGCATCATTTCCTTTTTTGGCTTAACTTATTTGAAATTCATTGAACAAAAAAGTAAAATTAACCTTAAATTGTCCGATTAAATGGTCGATCATAAAGATTGTCGGCAAATGCATACATTTTTTGTAATGAATCACTTGGCCAATATTTTGTGGAAATTTTAATCCAAACTGGCTGGATGATGTGACTTCCACATTTTACTATGATACCCAAATTAGGTGCCATTTCCAACTTATTCAAACAATGAGAAGGTGGGTGTTGCATTGTGTAATGGCACACCAAATTATTAAATTAATAAAGAATGAGGATGGTACAACACATCCGATTATTTTAGCACCATGAGAATTTCAACCCCTCAGTATTATCAATTAGTAAAAATTTGATTGTGATACCTAAGAACTGAAACAGATTGAAATTGAATTTAAAAAAGTGAATATGAAGTACTTTCTGTATTTCTCTTTAACTTAACAGAGATAGCTAACTTACGGTTAGGCTTACTAGGAGTCTTTATATTCAGGTAGGTGACCGTATTGTCAGTGAATAATCTGACATTGCTAGAAATTCTACAATTAAAGTCATTGATGAAAATGAGATAAAGGAAGGGCAGAATACACTACCCTGCAAGATGCCATAGGACACATCTACAAAATCAGAACTCCATCAATTATCACTTTCTGTTTGCAAACAAATGTGAGAATACTTTTCTTTTTGTCGGGCCATTTACTTTGCCTTTTTTTGTGGAGTCAGAAAGAGCAACAAGGGATGCCATGACACAAGATCGAGATGTCAAATTGACTACACCCTTGACAGACAGAAGTACAAGAATCAAATGAAATCATTGCTACATCTATACGAGCACAGATATAAACAGTAATAATAAATTAGTGGTACACTGAGAGCCATCTGAGATGCAAAAAAAATAAATACGATTGCACAGAAATTGATATAGAACGCATGCATAACCCAGGGTGTTACTTTATAGAACAAGTATACCCCAGGAGAAAAAGTATGCAAAAGAAAGATTCAGAGTCATCCATTAAAAACTGGAGAAAGGTAAAGAATAAAGATGATGGAATCATTTGCAGAGGGCAATTACTGAAGAAGAACATAAAAGTCAAGGTGACCATGAAAAATGCTGCATATAAGAGAGCATGTAGAGGAAATATAAAATACAAAAACCTCAAAAAACTTGGAAGAAGAAGTCATGCATAAGAAGTTACAGAACATATAACAGCCTAAGAAGGCAAAGGACAAGCAGATTGAAAATTTCTGACAAGAAATCAATGACATCATGAAGATGGGGAAAAACAAAAAAAGAACATAGAGAAAAGAGATAATATCATAAATGTAAATGGGCATTCACTATAATCTCATTGAAATGCACAGGAAACAGTTGAAAGGACTGAAGAGCTATCAAGGACTAGAGCCTCTGGGAGATGGCCCATTGAAAGATAAGAATGAGTTTGATGGCGATGACCATGGCCCAAGATTACTGAGAAATAGACAGAACAGTGAAAGGCTCAAGAGAAACAGGGTGTCCAAAGGTAAAATAATCATTAGAAGAATTAAAAATGCTATTGTGTCTAAGGCCAAAGACATCAAAATTTGAATAATCAAAGATAGTCACAACAGGGGAAGAATGCCAAAGAACTTAGAGAAGAAGGTAATGACTTTAAATACTGTGGAAAATAAGAATCATTAGATGCACAGAACAGTGAGGCTCAAGTCTGCAGTCATCACTTTATGACCAAAATACAAACAAAAATAATGATCACCGGGATAGATGGACAAATTAAAAAGTCATTTCAAAATCAATTTGGCTTGAGTAAAAACAGAGGAACATAAGAAACCACACTCAACCTAACAATTAAAAAGTCCAGTCGCTTTCACTAACCCAAAGGTTGTTTGGTTCACTAAGGGTGGATCTCGGGTCGTACAAAGCTCTACGATGAGTGAAATTCACAAATCAGTGTAAATTGGTTAATTCCTTTCCCTGTACGACCTGAAGTATCCCAGAAAAATTTGGTTCCAAACAAATCACTGAGCTAGGGTGAGACTGAAGGTGCTTCGAGTCATCCAGATTTGAACCCTAGTACTCTAGTCAGTAGCTGAATGATGTATACTTCACATTGGTGGACAAACATGGAATGGATCACAAAAGGAGAACAATGCAATAAATCACCACACAGTGAATGAAAGAGGGATGAACAATAGTAGTTAAAATAAACAAAGGAGTGAGGCATGCACACTTTTACCAGTTTTATTCAATTTATACTTGGAAGAGGAAATATAAGCACAAAGAAAGGGCCATCAAGGAAATTATTGTGGGTTGAGATAATCTGAGGACATGCGAGGCAGAATGGATCAGTTAGGCACTTTGAGGATACGACATGAAAATCAACAGGATTAAAATCCACATGAGTGGAAGAAAGATGCAGAAGGGAGATCCTGTGAGGAGTAAAACTAGAATATATGGAATCTTTGAACTACAAGTACCTTGGAGGAAGGATGACACGGAATGGAAAAAGCTAAATGTCATCAAGTACAGACTTTGCTCAAGCTATGGTGTTTATCGTAAAACGGCAACTGCTTAGCCCGAGCAAGGTATACCAGGAAGCAGTACATTAAAACAATTCCAGTGAAATGTGGAACTCTTAAGGATAAGAGATGTGGAAAATTGGAAATCGATCAGAGAGAAAAAGAAGCATTGGAAACCAGATGCTGGAGACAGAAACTGATAATCTAAAGGGCAGATGATTGAGAAACAAGAAAGTACATATAAGGAATAGGAAAAAAAAGCAATATGGAACACCATACAGCAGAGAAGAATCATATAGGCAATCAACTAAAAAGGAATGTGAGCTGTATGAGCTATTAGCACAAAAAAGACTTCAACAAAAATCAACAATTGGATGCTTTTTTATCCTTAAGTGTATGCTATAAAAAACCCACATTAATTTTGTGAATCGCCTCCAATCATCTCGATTAAAAAACTTGAAAGAATAACACCATGAAAAGTTGTCCTTTTTTTTAATAAATCGGTTTGCCAATTGATCACATAACTAAGTAACTAATAAATAATTCATAGAAAAGTCAGTATAATGACTTGACATAATAAGTATTTTTTGAAGAGAAGCCATTGTTTGATAAAATATTTCATGCAGTGTGAGGTACCTGAGCTTGGCCTACAGGAAATATAGAAACAATGGTATATAAATTGTACACACCTGAAGATATGAGATGTTATTGTCATTTCTTCTGCATGCCAGTAACTGCGCATCAGCTTTAACAGAGTTCAAATACGTTTGTCTCTTTTCAACATCCTGATGATTGTTAAAGAGAAAGAAAGCAGAGATACACTTCAGTTTTCTTGATAGAAACACAAATATAAACATACCATTATGGACATTAATGATAATATATAAATTAATGAAACTTTATAATGACTTACAGATTTGGTGTCCATAATTTAAATCAATTCCAACTTTAACAGTGCAATTATTTAGCTTTCAGCATAAGAAATATAATTCACGGTGCATAATACTTCTGTACTGTAAAATACTGTGTCATACCTGAAAATCTGAATGTGACTCATCCAACTGAAGAGCCATCAACTGCATTCCATTCTGGATGGATTGTGAACATAGCTGGGCACCATCTTTTAACACTTGACCCTTTGAAATGATTTTTAACCTGTTAAAATTTTAGTTAGTATCATTTTGCCATAAGTAAATCTCTTTCATTGTTAACACCAAAATGTAACAACTTACCGAATAGGATCAATATCTAATTTTTTGGCCAGTGCTTCTTTCAGAGCTCTTCCACTTTCAGAGAGAGATATTTCTATTGACTGAAGACAGGCAGAATCTCTATGATTGGCCGAAACCCTTACTTTTAAAGTAGCAATACCCGTTTTCTGAAACTTCTCACGAGCTGATATTTTTTCAATAGCATTTCCCTGCAAGTCTTTCAAAACAGATACGATATTCGACGAATCTAATTTCAACTCTTCACTCAAATTAAGAGCTAGTCCCTATAATTTTAATAAATCGTTATGTGCAGTTATTTGGAGCATGTCAAGGCCAATGCCTTATTACCACAACACAAGATTATCCCATTCAAGAATATTACCTTCAGTTCGTCCATATTACTCCCAGAGCCTTCATTATAGTAAGGTTGTAACCAAAGTTTAATACTGTCATGGTTGAGCTTATTTCTAACTTTCATTAGTATATCTTCATGTCTGAGATTCGAGTTCATTCTGAAGAATATTCACCTACTGCATGAACAGTAATGAGTTACTCAAAGAGGAAGACTGATGAATCAGCGATAAAAATGAAGCATTTCCTTCACCATGACACAAGCGCCAAGAAAAACTCTGTTCTCAAGGGAAAGGAAAACTATATAAAATAATTGATCTTAACAGATTTCGCAAATCATGGACCATGACAATATTTTTCAAGTTTCACTCACAATCCACAAAAACTGACACAATAGAAGCCAAATTTGTTTTTCTTATGACTCAAGTGAAAAAGTAAAAATATTAAGTGCAGCTCATGACAAGATAGCATGCGCAAGATATCATAAAGACTTTTCGAACGAAAAACACTGGATTCCAAACATTCAACTCGATTGTAGATGGAATAAACAAAACCCTAACGAATTTCGTTATCAGAGTCGGCAGTGTTTGTTTTTGTGTGCAAGTTGGTGTTTTTGAAAATATTTATTATACTGTAAACCTGTGAACAAAAATACTATTAAAATAATGGTATATTTATTTATTACCATTACTTTACTTATTTTATCCTTCGTTAGGGTTATGTTCCTCCTCTATAAAGTGCGCTTTATGAAAGCACAATCTCTACTAAAAACCCGAAGTCGTCTCAAGCCTGTTAAGACGGCTATAATCATGGGATCCGGAGGACATACAGCTGAAATGTTGCGCCTTGTGGATAATTTAAACTTTTTGAACTACAATCCTCGACTATACATAATCGCAGCCACGGATAAAGGAAGTGAGACCAAAGTGATGCGTCTTGAGAGTGATTCGGAACTGTCTAAGGATGGAGATTACGTCATTCTAAAGATTCCTAGAAGCAGACACGTCAATCAGTCATACTTTTCATCTGTTTTCTCTACGATTTATTCTATTTTGTACTGCATCCCTCTAGTAATACGTGAAAAACCAGAGTTGGTCTTATGCAATGGGCCTGGAACTTGTGTTCCTATTTGTGTTATTACGTTTTTTATGAAAGCTTTATGGGTTTGCGATACAAAAATAGTGTTTATTGAGAGTATATGCAGAGTTAAAACTTTATCTTTAACTGGAAAAATTTTGTTGCATTTTGCAGATGAATTTATTGTTCAGTGGAAGGACCTTCAATATTTGTATGAAAATACTAAATATATCGGCTGCCTAGTTTAAAGTTAATATTTATTTGTTTATTACATCGATTGTTGTCAATAAAACCTTAGACATCTGACTAGGAGTTTTAATCTAAAAATTCTATATTTAATGTTGGAAATCTTAAATCAAATTTACCCACCGTGAAGGAATTACCTATAGGTTGTTAATTTATGAATACTCTTAATGTAAAGGTACATTTTCCGCTTTAAAGTATAATATATTTTGTAAGCTTTGATTGGTATATATACATGTATATCCATCCAAACTAGTCGCCGTTCAACGAAGAAGATCATCCTGAATTTATCTGCAAGAAGGTAGAGCACTTATCATGGTGACAGGCAACGTTGACAATGAAAGAAATTACTGTATGTTAACTTTTTTAAATTATTGAGTTCTCTTTGCCCTTTTTTGTAATATTGCATGCTAGCATAATTTAAATTTTTGTAATCTTATTCAGTACATCTTTCGTTGTACCATTATTACATTTTGGCGCTTAAACATACACGCAAATTCAAAATCTTTTACCACTGAAGTGAAAACGCTTTATAAAAGTAAAAGTATCTCAATACTTGTTATTCAAACTGAATAACCCATTTTAACATGTACATTATCATTTCCCACAACATTTAAAGAAAATCGTATATTTTGAAAATTCAAAAGTTACGTGTTGACCATAGTAGTATATCGTTTTCGACTTCAGTCGATTTCCTAACCCAGTTTGAATGACGTAAGAGTCCTTTAAGGTTTCAAGGTGTCGTAGATGAAGTTGTTAGTGAGTTCGTCCTAGTGTAGTGGATAGTCTTGGTAGAAATACTCATCGTAGCAACTCTAAAATCCTGCCAGTGGAAGTCTGTGTAGACTTAATACTGAACGGTAAGTTCTGATAATCAAATTTTCAAAATTATACTGGAAATAACGCGGTTAATATTGGAATAGAGAATGCGTCCGTAAGTAAGTATCTTGTTACTTTATTCGTGAAACGATCATTTTTACTCGTTTAAATGTGATGATATGATAACCACTGCCGCAGCCCCAAGAAAACTGCGTCATTGATTGTAAAAATGTGTATGTGCCTATAAACGCCTGCAATTTCATTGTCAAGGTATGCCGGGAAACATGAATTCGTCCGAACCTGTGGTAAATTACATCCACGTGAAAAATTGGAAAAAAATACAACGCGGTAGCCCTTCATTCGTAAGCAAGACTCGAGATTGTGTTTGTATGAGAATATTTGGTTGTTCGTCATTAAAACTGAGTAACCTTAACTTTACAATGCAATTTAGTTAGTTTTACTTTGGTTGTACCTTTTCGGAAAGCATTACCTTTGTGGAAAATTCTTTTTCTAGTGAAGAATGTCATAGGCATCGCCATATTTCAAAGTTAACTGTCACTATCAAGTCGGAATATGACTGTTTGAATTTATTTGAAATGTTGAATGGCATTTATTGCTTTCACTCACTTATAACTGCAGAAATAATTCGTAGTTACGCTCGCTCGCTATATCGTTTATACTTTAAAGGTCTATTTACCATTAAAAAAAATGTTTTTAGGGAATTTTATATCATGGAATAATAATTTTAAATCACACCTTATATCCTCTGCAATCACCTTTTTTATGTATCTTGATCTCTAGGCAAGTGTGCATATTATTATTGATCGTGATAAGTGTAATAATTCGGGTGAATGAAGAATGCTTGAGCTGCTTTATAATATTTTATTCTTATCATAACATCGGACAGGATTGTAGACTCGCTGGTTTGTTCTATACACACCTTGGCTTTCTTTTTATTTTCTAGGATACTACCCCAACCTCCTCCCCCACAAATTATTTTTAGTTTTTTTTGTCCATTATATTTTTTTCAACCTCACCCTTTAACTCCTGTAGGATGCAACGATATCATGTGCCTGGAATTGTTTTCAAGTTGTGGTGGTTCAGAAATGGTTTCAGAGTTTAAGCTTAAGGTTCAGAGTTTTCTAGCTTCCTCACATTTAGTGAACGCTGTGAAGCCACAGATATTGCTATGTATTGATCAAGGTTAAGAGCACTAAGTTGATACAATTCATGACACTTGATACATTTTTTTGTTCTGTTACCAGCTCTTCTGCGGCAGTATTATAGTAAACTTAAATTGATCCACTCAGCAAAACAACATCTCTTCCTTATCTGTTTTTATCAAATGAATAGACATATCTAATTACTTTAGCGCAATGCCTGAAACACACTTCATCACACATCTATAGTTTGAAATTAGTTCTCTATCGCAACGTTCGAAAAACCATTTTCTGGATGTGTTTAGTTTGTACAGAGATAATCTTTGGTGGATAAATGCAGAGATAAATTGTTCGACCAAGGACAGTCTTGTCCCGTCCCTAGTATGAGCTCAGTCAGGCTTTTTTCAGTGTAGGGATGAGAAGCATTTCTTTATGCAGTGTGTCATTTTGTAAAATCGAATTAACTTAATTGGGGAATTGGTTTAGTAGTTGGGGGGCTTAATTGAAATTGTAACTTAAGTTTCACCTGCCTATTTGAACTGGAGATGATCTAACATTTCAAACACGATGACTACTATTTTTTTAAACAATATTCAATGGATTACTTGGATGCTGATTGAGGACAATTGTCTGGGAAGGCCAAATCCAATAAATAAATCCATCAAGTAATGCATAGTGTTGGCTGTGGTGGCACTAGGGACAGGAAAATTTTCAGGCCACTTGTAATGGGCAACCACCACAATAAAAAGCATCTGGTTCATAAAAGGACCAGCATAATCAATGTGGATATGTTACCATGTGGTTGGTGTTTGGCCATTCCCAGTTAGTTAGATTTATCAGGTATACATTGAATACCTTGACACCTCTATCCTAGGAACCATCTTTAATTATCCTAATGGAAAATTTTATCTTTGGGTTTTACCTCAGCCTATTATATAAAGTAAATATGTGGAGCAATCGAAACACTGCGTCCTTGGTAATGGCTGATGAAAGACATTCATTAAAATAATAAATTTCTGTTAAAGATCTGAAATTAATTTGTAGATAGGATAGCCATCAATAAAATGTAGACAATGAAGATGTTAGGGAATTAAGGAAACATGAACATTAACTCAAGAATTTGATAAATACAGGTTTTTGAATGTCTCAAGCGATCCTGGATAAATGTAAATTATTTGGAAATTTTCCAGCATAGGTAAATAGGTATTTAGTACTGCATTGAATAAGCATATGTAAGCTGTAAGTTAGTAGGGTATTTGTGAATTCAAGCTGTTTGCTAGTGAAAAGCGAACTTTCTTTTTAACTTTTTGGTGATGATTTTTGCAGAATTAACTTTAATGTATAGCCAATGTGTGTTCTGTATCATTGTTTTGATGAGGTATGTTTTTTTGCAACTACAAAGTTATTATTTCTCTTTTAAAGTCTTTAATCTTAGTTGCAAATTTCATTTAGGGGACTCTAAATATTATTCCTTCCCATTACCCCTGTCATTCCTGCCCTTTTATTAGCTTTGCAGATTTTATTTTGTGTGCATATGAGCACTGAAATTGATAATGATTGATTGTTTAGTGTGTTGAAAAAGGCATAAACATTATTTGTAATTAATGAACCTTGTTACTTTTGTGCATAACCGTGAGAGGCATTTTTCCATTCTAATTGAAATTCTAATTAAGTGCAGGTCTTTAATTGAGGAATGGACGAAAAGGTAGGTTGTATTCTTGGGATTATTAAGTGATCATTTCATTTGGATTAGTTGAAGTACCCATTTTTTGCAAATAAATCCATTGTCTTATAGCAAATATGTATCTGCCAGATATTTGTAAGACTAAGGCTGAAATTGATATGTTGATTAATGGGGCTTATTTACTTTTGGCATACATGATGCTAACTGCATTGTTCTTCTATAATTTAATGTGCACAAAACAGTTAACTTCAGTTCATGCCACTGTACAGATTTGCATTTTCCCATATTTTTCAACAATATTGTTCATTTTTAAAATTATATCATCTGTAAGCATTCAGATTTATTTTAAGTTATTAGTTCAATCTGAGCTATATGAATTTCTCTCAGGTAAACGATGGTGCCTTAGTATGTATACTTTTATGGTGAAACTGATATTTAATTTCCCCAGTTGAAAAGTTCCCCTATTCATTGTTAAGTATGAATAAATTTCAAATTTTTGCTTTTTTAGCATAGCATTTCTTTATATTTTAACTGTAGAAGATGTCTGCATCTGCCTCATATGATGAAGAGTCACATTCTGAAAGATTGGCCAGGAAAGCAAGGGATGCACCCTTCCTTGTTGTAGGTGAGCATTTTGATGAGTGTATAGCTTATAGTACTATATTTGAAATTAAATAAAATGAAAGCCCTTCTTGAACCAATTTTTAAGTAACAGGGAACATGTCATTGCATTTTATTGTAACTATGTAATTGAGGAATAAAATGTACCAGTATTCATTGCAACAGTCTCCATTTATTGAGTTTAAGGTTGATATTACAAAGCTCTTACATTGTTGATTTTGTAATTGAAAATTCTACATAGTACTCATTTCTATTCTAAAGAAAGCTTTTTTTCTTTCCTCATTCCCTGTGAGCATTAGTATTTAATCTACTAACCTGTGAATCAATTAACAAAAATTGTCAATTACATACTATAATGTATTATAAACTACATATCCTTCAAACTGTAGATACTTGTTCATTTGAGGAATAAAAATGCTAAGTGTAGAAAACCTCAATGGTCTAGAAATTTGATTGACGAAATTTACTTTGACAAGTTATTTAAATAATTGAATTTTTAATGCCTGGGATTATGAAAAAAAAATGAAAATCGTTAGCAATATGAAGCATACCCAATTTAAAATTGTTCATATATGTTCTTATTTTTGGTAAATACAGGTATTGCAGGTTTATTAGCGGCTTGTGGGTATGGAGCATATGCCTTCAAAAATAAAGGAAAGATGTCAACGTCGGTGTACCTCATGCAGCTCCGTGTTGGTGCACAGGGAGCTGTAGTAGGGGCTTTGACGTTAGGAATAGCATACAATCTTGTTAAAGAATATGTAATGCCTAGTTTCTCCAAGAAAGACCAATGAAGTCTAGGAAAGTTAGGATAGCAATTACTTTCTAAATGTACTAATTTTCAATTCAGTTTTTATGGAAATCTTCTATTCAGCTTCATGCTTTACTTATTTATAAGTTTGTGAAATTTTAAAAACATTTCGATTTCTTTTAGAATTGGGACCTTAGATCTAGTTTTAATTTCAAGTAAATAAACTATATGTCCTAATGCCATCATATTACCAGCCACTTATTCCTATGTAAGTGTAATTTTGCTCTTTTGAGGTAATGTGATTTTATAAAGAAGCAAAATGAAGAAAGTGATGGTGAATGCCATGTCTGCTGCTTGGTGTCAATTATTTTCTGGGCCAACTCCTGGTCTTAATTTATTTTTAAAGTTACCAAAACTTGAGAGGTTGATCTTGCTCTGATTGTGGAGATTCAATTCCTTTCTTTCTGTAAGATTGAAATGGGTTTGATGGTAAATGCCCGTACTTTATTTTTTATGTAATTGTACATTTGTATTGCTTCAAAAACCAGAGGTGATTATTACTGGAGTGAGTTGTTGTACAACTTGATTGTTTGAGGTAGGTCAGGGAATGTGCATCCTTGGGATGTGAAAGATTCATGCACAATGCATAGTGGCTGCATCGTCGTCATATTCAGTTCTTTCCCAAAATTTCCCTTGGATTGTCATTTGTGGAGGAGAGGTGAATCGTTTCATCCTTCTTTATATTTATTGAACTCAATATTTATTTTAAATAAAACAATGAGGCAACACAAATGACTAAAGGTGTACAGTGGAAATTTGGAAGCCATTGTTGGAAGTTGTTCTCCTTTAATGGGCTGAAATGGGATACTGTATTTAAAATGTAATGTATTGCACAGTATTTTTCCATCTTGCTGGCAAGATGTAATGTTGAAAAAAGAATTAAATAATGGATATATTTTCTTTTAATTCATTCTTTCATTTTAGGCCCTGAATCCCTGGTGTAACTTGGTAATCTGCCTGTAATTTAAACTTAGATGAGATTCATTTAAAAAGAAACAGTTTTTAATGGAAGGAAGCCATTTTTGTGTTTTCTGTAGCAAGTTTAAGTAAAAGTGCACCTTTACATGCATAAATACGACAATAGTTCATCTAAATTCTGCTTGCCTTCAGTTTTATTTTGCAAAGTGAGTTCATGACTCTCTGTAAATATGAATTTACAGACATGACTTTTGCTGGCATATAGGATGCCGTCGATGATAAGACACCCCATTTTTATACACTATTTAAAAAAAAATAATTTTGACCTTTTACGTGATATATTACAATGCTAATTTTATAGTTGTGCCTACAAAAGTGTTACTATAATGTAAACGTAACAAAAAGTGCACCCATTATTTTTAGGGAAAAAAGTGAATCCTATACACCAGCAAATACAGTAATTTCAAAAAATTTATTGCTTCATTTCAAGCAACCTTATTTGATTTTTACTCACTGGATTAAAGATTTTAGTAAGCATATCACCTTATTTATACTCAGAAGCGAAACAAAAAGCGAGATTTTGTTGTATTGCGAATTCATAAATATCATATTTCGCAAATATTGCACGGAATTCAATAACTGTAATTTGCACAAGTCTTCAGGTAACTACTTAACAGATGAACATTTTTTTAAAATTTGATGCTGCATGTACCTTTTTTGGTGGGCATGCATTATTATAGATTTTATCATTCGTGATTCTTAGGTACTTGGGTGGTAGCCAAGAAGTTCATTTAAAAGTTGATATTGGCCTTGGCACGAGAATTTGACTTCTTCCTTATTTTTGTTTTACCACATCCTTCCAGTGAAAAGATTGATATTTCATTTCCCTTTTTTCATAGGTTCACTCAAGGTAGATGATTATAAATAGCACAGTTGGAATATTAATTGAAAATAGTATTTTTCATCGATTAGATTTTTTTTATATTCACTTAATTCTTTGGAAAAGGAAGGAACAGAAATATTCCATGCCTAGTGATTCCAGTTTCCATAAACCTGAATACTCATTTGAAAAGCTTCAGATGGGTTAGTAGTATTTTCTATTTGCATAGAACATCGTCATTTCCTTCTTGGATTTGGTAATGGGAATGTAGTTATATTCATTCTCTACCTAACATAAATTAACTTAAAAGACTGATTCATTAGGCTTTTAACCCCTTCTCGCATCTATGAAAGTTCGTTAAATTGCTATTGCATAAAGTAGAAAGCAAACGCAATATATTTATGCTCAAGCAACTTCAACCAAAATATGGTAATTAATGTTGTTACTGAGACAATCATGTTTATGATGCTTTTCATGTTTATTATTGGGAAAAAAAATGATTTAATATATCTGCTCCTATCCAAGCATACTCCGCAATCCACATTCCGTCTACCTGCGCGCACTTCCTCTATATTTGCGGCGAAAGTCGTTAAAAGAATCTATTAAAGCCTCTCATATCGCTCTTGATATGCGATGAGTCATTTATTGTTGAACTTTGTTTGGTAACTGCGTCATTCGCCTTTGTTCTTATGCGCTTTTCGAATCTAATCTTATCCTACGGGATCCCCGCCCGGAGATGCGCGTGCAGCAGTTGCACATCTCTCTTGCAAGAAGCTGTAATCATGGGCGTTAACATTTTCCATTAGCATCCGGTGACGAAATTGGAAGGCAGTTTTTACTCCCCAATTTGCGCCATTTTTTTCTTGTTTAGTTGGTATTAGTTATTAGGGGAGGCGACCGACACCTGAGGTCATTTGCACCATTTGGGATGGGTGGTTAATATGGTAGGTGTAGGATTTCCAAGCATTGGAAGGAAGGGTGGAGAGAAACCTATCATCGCCATTACCCTACTATTAACGAGAGGCGCTATGTATTTTGCAGTTCCATCCGACGGACGGTTTAGAACTTGAAGTACTCTTCGCATAGCACTCTATAGTAAAAGTCGGCTTATCCCCGAGAAAAAAACCTTGCCACCGCCGGGAGTAGAACCCGAGCCTTCTTAACACGTTTTGTGTAACTTGTTTTTGCCAGTGGTACAACCTTCCGACGATACATCGTGGTCACATTCACTTAAAATCATTCGAGGTAATGATGACTACCGCGGACGCGCGTGCTTTTCCAAGTGTGGATATTAAAAACGGCTAAAGTGTCTAAGTAATTGTCGTATCTCAGATTAAAATTCAGGTGTGGCCGGGCACAATTTCAAGGAACTGTTAGCAAAATCAATGGTGGCGCATTGAGGACCCGCGTCACGTTGCTATCTCGGGATGAGATATCATTCTCCTTACGGTGCAATTAACTACTTGCGGGTGATAGGAGTGTGTATGAAAATTGGGATAAGCCTAATGTCCTTGGAATGACATTAATCCTACTTAAATCTTTGGTATCCAAGATAATGCCGAGTTTTTACTAAGTGAACAATTTAAAAGTTGTTCAGGATAGAAAACGATAGGATGGTGATATAATTGTTGGCGACAGGCTATAGTTTTTATTGACCGAAAAAGAATCGTGAATATTTTAGTTATTACAAATTAGTGCCATCAACTTGTAAATTAATAACAAATGTGGGGCTTATGACGCATTGATGACCAGTGTACGGCAGCTAAACGTTTGCCAGTACTAGGGGGAGTTTTTATTGGCACGTTTACGTATGTGATAGCTTGATTGGGGGATGTCCATAAATTACGGGAAGAGGGTGGGGAGGGAGTCCCGAGGGCGGGTTTTGTCATAACTAGAGAACTGTATTTTAATTGCTTTTATTGTTGATTTTCATGATTATAGGCTGAAATTTGTATTTTTTTAAAATCAGTTTTACGTACATTTTCAATGTGTACAATTTTATTAATCTGTATTCCTAAATATTTTTAGAAACAAAAATTATTTTAAATATTAAAATTAGCATGATGTTACTTGATGGTTATGATTACACATATTTCAATGATACATTTTCTCTAAAAAAGTTTTCAAATTGAAAAGCGAATGATTTGAAATCATGTAGGTATATTACAATATCATCCATTTCAAAATTTGTCCTAATTTCTGTGAGTACGCAATTTTTTGCTGAAAAGGACTTCAATCTCACTAGGAATATTTGAGCAAAATGTAACAATGCAGCTTCATTGAGGCTAAGTGTTTTTTCTTGATTCATTTATTCCCTCTTCGTGCGACCCTGAAAGATTTTATATGCTTCTTGCAGTGAATATATTAACCTTTCTTTTTCATAACCACTTCCGCGGGTTTGCTATAAACATTCTAGGCGAATACCGTGCCCTGTGGACAACTCACGTACTCAATCAACAACGCCAAGAGCATATACCAGGCTCTAATTTTGTAATCCTCCGCGATAATAAACCAAAAACAAACTGAAAGATTCTTCGTCACGTCTTGTGTTACGTATTTCGCGGCAGAATGCTTCAATATGTATTCAGGGTAACTATTTGTAGCGCAAACCGAGGCTGGTACACCTACCTGTTTTTCATGTAAACGCGTAATAAAAGGCTGACCATCCAAAAGATTTGTTTTGAAGTTGCATTGGAATTTGGTACGAAAGGTTTATATACACTGTTTTCATAGTTTTGATCAGAAATAGGTCTTAAAATGTACGTGTATATTCTGAATTTTGCTGCATCAGTCAAGATAATTAATAGAAGTCCAGTTTGCCTTATAACTGGCGAATGGTGAAACCTTAACATCATGTTTCTCGCTATAACCATGGATGCGGGATTTTGAGGGACAGAAGGACCGCTCTTTAACAGCACACTGATTGGTGTCTCCCAAAGACTTTGCGCCCTGCCTACTTCCGTCCGGCTAAGGAGGCAAGGGATCAGTAGTTACTTGTTTATGATCCCTCTGGACGATTATTTTTTTAAATGGAAATCTACCGGGTAAGGTAGGCTTCTGATGGGCACATCCCTACACTAACCCATTCTTCATTTCCCCATACCTCTTGACGATAGAGAATGAGGAAAATAATGTAAATTCTCCGCCGAAATTTTCAAGTTATTACTCCTGGCGATTTCAGAAATCATCATGAATTATGCAACAATACGAAACTATAATCGAATATAGCCACAGAATTTTTCCAAAGCAGAGTGAAAAAAGATCTATGAAGGAAACGTAAAAAAGAGTTGGAAATATCCAATGTAGAAGTTGCTAGATTAGTTCAAGAAATGATATTGAAAATGGACCCATGGCGTGTGGCACAGCGGAGTGAAGCAAGAGAAAGTGAATACGAGGACGATTGGTTGTGAAAAGGTGCGAAAGTATGGGAATTAAAGGAGGGCAGTCCGTATGGGAAAGAAACGGGTAAAGTTTTTGCCCGATCAGTCAAAAGGTTTGCGATTAACAGCAGTGGGGGGTGGCGAAACGAGTGGTCAGCAATGGAAAGAGAGACTGGTGACGCAAGTGTGTGCCTCAGCCACACGGAAGCCCCCGCAGGACTTCACTTCGAACGAGCGTGATAGAGGGCGAGAGCTTTTTTAAATAACGAAACGCGTAAGCGCGTAAACGTGTCTTTACTTGAATTCTCATTACCGACCATTATGTGCCGACTCTGCTGTAAAATACCGACATGTGTCACGCATTTTATCTGGGACTCACGGAAGTTTGCCTAATTTTTTCCATGCAACTAAGTAGCGTGATGCCGGTGAACGGCAATAAATATTCTTGGCACTGTTTGCCCAGTGCCAAGATTATTTATTTGTTACAGCAGGTCAGTCTTCTTTGCCTCTCCAATCTTGGCACTGGGCAAACAGTGCCAAGAATATTTATTTGTTACAGCAGGTCAGTCTTCTTTGCCTCTCCAAAAATGAGAGAAATTCACACATCATTAAAGTAAAATATTTGTGTCTACTAGTAGTAGCTCATTGGGTACCTTTGATTTTCCCGTTGTACCTATCTCTCAAATATGATTGTGTCCTCACAATATTTGACGTCAGATGATTATCCATAATGCTCACTTTGAGAATATCTTCTTTTAAAAAGAAATACACATAGGCTTCGATCCGTATCCCGAGGCAACCTATGAACTCCGTCTAAGTAAGTAATTGGTGGAACACCTGCCTGCTGTGTGTTAGATGAAGGTCGTTTGTTTTCCTTTTCACTTACAATTATTTGCGAAACTTGGCCTCGCTCTGGTTTTTCTCTGGGTGGCGTGTATGAGTATATAAATAAATCACATCCCCACCTTTCTTCCGTAATCCGGCAATGGAAAGCGACACTCAGTCCCACACTTATACCCGCGTTCCTATCTGCCTCGCATCGTCATGTCGCTAAATGCTGAGGAGTAATATTTACGCAGTTGATCCCACCGCCTTGTCTCAGCGTTCTTCATAGTTGCCTTTTGTTTTTATATACCCCTTACTGTAGTGCATGTACGGCCAAAAGTGTGCCTGGTCTTTTAACACGATTTAGGTCAGATAAACTCCCGCAAGAGATCTCTGTCGAAACTTCTCAGTTTCGGCTATAAATAGACGAGTCCGAAAGTAAGCGAATTATTTTTTTAGCCAGAATAGTGCGGACGCATTCTTTTCGTCGAAAGAGCGCCCTCGCCGTCACTCCAACAATCAGCCAGTCATTTCCAATGGCAGCGATTATTTCAAGTGCAGCTTGTCGGTGCATTGCGTTGATTGCGGTCACTGTCATTTCGCACGGCCTTGGCAGTCTGCCCAAGCCGACGGCAGCGGTGACTAGTTAGTAGAAACTCTTTTGAGTATGTTAGTCCATGACATCCATTCAGCGATATGCTATTTGAAAATGCCTCGTGGAGAAGGAACTTACTGGGTGGGTTGTTTTTTTTTTAATAGCTTGTGTTTTTGTGCTTTAAGCTTGTGTGTCTTCGCCCCACTTATGTTACTAATAGACGGATACACCAATTCTCTATGGTTGCAAATAAAATAACACGCACTTAGCGTGACCTTGTGGAATGTCTATATCACGGCACCACTTCA
>LYUA01002969.1:16981-27504 GCA_002093875.1 Calopteryx splendens
TGTCCCCGGAGTAAAAATGCCTCGGAGGGCAGGAAGTAGGGGGGGGGGTCAGACAAAGGGAAACTCTGGATTGTGGTTATTCCCTTCCCGATACTTGCAGGCGAAAATTTCGTTATGGATTGAACGTCTAGAATCCTCTCGGGAAATATTGGATTTTATCTCGGCTTCGATCGATTTCAGATTGGAAAAGCTCTTAGGGTAACGCAATATTCCACTCAGAGAACGTCGGGTTTTGAAAGGGGTCTATGTAAGCGCAGGCAGTAGGACACCATCTGCGCTTTTTTAATGGAAGAATCATTACGTCCAACGCTCGATTAAAAAAAAAATATCAAAAACGAGTTTTTTGGTTTCTCGTGAATAGGCCAGCATTATCGGGCCAGATGCAACTCTCAGAGATATCTTTGCGATCACTACCGCAAAGTCCAGGGTATAAGACTTATACATAAATTAATTAATGGTATACATACTTGTTATATTTAGTACAACTCCGCTGCATCTGCGAATGGTAAGCACCAATAAAATGAGAATAATTGCTCTATTATTACCATTTCCAGTGTAAGAAGCGTACCCTCGCATAGTAAAAAGGAGCTCAAAAGTTTGACTGAATAAGCAACTCATATATTTTTGCTTAAATTTCGAATTATTACTAGTGAAAAATATTGCATAGCTTAATATTATTATATTTACTCGTGACTGGGACAGAAAAACATTTTCTATTTATGTGATAATGTGGTCAAATTGCGATTGTAATAACACTTCAGGCACCAAAAAATAAGTTAACCTATTATTTTGACCAAACGTAATTATTCCAAAAATAGAATACAGTCAGGTATAGGGCAAAGAATTCGGTATTTTTTTTAAGTGTAAGCCCTTCTGCGATTAATTTTCTGCCGCTTCACGTTGCTGAGAAACAAGTCCACGACTCCGTCTAGAAAAAACCTTGATCCCGAAATAACCATTTTATTGACACTTAAAACCAGAGCTCGGAGAAGATTCTTCAAAAACTTAAGTTCCCCCTGGTTTTATGGCCATTAAATTTCTCGGTACCGAAAGGCGCCTCTTCCCTTCTTTTGCATAAAAAAAGACACGCTTTTGTCGCAAACTCGTAAACGGATGTCTTCTCAACACACGCACACTCATCCCGGCCGCGGTTCCATGCCAGTCACTTGCATGTTCGATGCCTGAGGGAAACGGGGCATTAAATTCTCATGAATAGAAAACAACATTATGATTCTGTCGCCTCCCTCCTTGTCTGCTTGACGCGGAATGAACCGGAGGGGTTAAGCGTGCAACTTGGAGTCGGTTGCTTGCGGCGGTGGTTTCTGAGATTCACAAGTAAAGGTTGTGGTCTCAAGAGGACAGATGTTGATAGGAAGTGGCAAACTGTGGTCCCGAAACTTCTTCTTGAATGAAATAACTTAATAAGCGATGACTTTGTGGAGTGCATATGTTGTCGTTGTGGAATGGTGAATATTATTCTTCAGCTAGTTCTTGGTTTCAGATAACTTTAAATTACTTGTTCATATTTATAAACTGTTGGAAAAGAAATCTTGGCCGCCACATGATGACTCATCCTCTTTTTTGAAGTTTTTTTTTTTACTCTTGGTCTGAGACGGCCCGGAAGAAGTTTTTACATTCATTTTGAAAGTCTAATATCATCGAATGCAAATACATATGTATTTTGTTGTAAAAATGAAATAATTTACTAATTATTTAGATCAGGATTTATAGTATGTTGACTACACTTCGACTTAAGTTTACTCAGCTCCTGAAAAAAACTGTCTTTACATACGTGAACTTATAGAAATCATGATGAACTAATTTTCATTGCACATTTTACGTCGACCCGACAGAGTTTTGGGATTGGAATTCCGTTGTGGCATAACTTTGCTACTCCCCGAAACGAAGACTTAAGACTGATTGACATAGACTACCCCCGAATATTCTATTCACCAGGCTAAGTTTTTCCACTCACCGGCTTTGACCGTCTGTGTGCCAAAAGCTATTTCTTACCCTTGTGGCTTGTCTGCATCTACCATTGTGTAATGAATTTACCAGATTTAATACCCTCCCTTAGGAAATTTCCTGTTTACTCCTTATCTTCCCTTTGTTTTTAAAATTAAGAATCAATGTTTCCAGCAGTGAATTGAGATGATTAAATTTAGAGATAGTGTGGTTTTTGAAGGCTGTGACTAAATCCCGGAAAGAGGGAAAAGAACTGGAATTTCAAACGGCATGAAATAGGGAATGTTGCATATCAGTGCTATATAAGTACACAAAGATGATTCATTGGTTTATGGGCTCAGACAAAACCCCTATATTGCAGACTTCTAAATTTCCATAATTTAAAATTCATTGGGGGAAGTGCGAAAATGATTTTGGCATTTTATGCCTGTTTATCGTGCATACTTCTGGGTTTTCTCTTGTGACTTCACGCTGCCTTTTCTACACTTCATACCCATTTTTCCACATATTAAATGCCTGCTCTCCATGTTTTGGTTTCAGCGCAATGCTTATGCAAGCTCACAGATGCAAGCACTCACCTGCCCCTTGCTCCAAAACGATGCCCTACCCTTGGGGCATGTCTGAACAGTTTTCTATTCACGGTGAACTTTCACAGCTCACATTTTTTCCGCGTCATTTTTGAAATTTAATGAACTCTCATCACGCAAAAATGCTTCACGAAAGAGAAACTTTTACGGAGTTAGGTGTCATTTTTCCTGCTACTACCATAGATACTGCGTATAAGACCATTGCGAACACTGAGTTCTGCACTCCATAATAGCATGGTTCTCTATCGACGAGCGTGCTATGACTCTGGCGTACACTCAGTTATTAGCGTGGATGGTAGCGTCCTTTTCCTTTCTCCTAATGCACTTAACTCATTTAATTTTTCTTAGCGAATAACAGAGGACGTGCACAATAACAGAGGACTAATTAGAAAGAATTTAGAAGGTCTGGAAGGAGTAAACTCCTAATATGCTTCAGCCAAACGAGTGCTTCTTATTAAAAGGCCTCTTGTGATGAGACTACCATGAAGACTGGTGAGATCCTTATGTTCTAGCTTCTCGTTTTCCCTTCTGTCCTAATAACACGCACTCATGAGAACCTTGCTATCCGCTAGCGCGTCGTTTCATCCCATGCACACAAACACACACGTTGGTTTGGCCGCGTGAGGTTGCCTGAGCCAGAATAATGATATGAAGGGGTTTTGGGGGCTGGCTGGATATAAATGGGTTTAGGAGTCTTGAAATTGTGCGGGCGCGTTCCCCGCGCGATGGTCTTGGCTGGGGGTGGACTGGTGCCGTGGATGGAAAGTGAGATGAGAGACCTCGGTTCCTAAGGGATACGGCCTCCGTTGGGAAGCATAATGGGTCCTGCGCTGGGGTTTCTTCGGAGTGAACGCCGCGGGCTTGAAGGAGGAGGAGGAAGGAGGAGGCTATGGCAAGGGATTCGTTTCTCGCTCTCCTCATCCCAATGATTCCCATTCCCCCTACTCACTTCTTCGTTATATTGCCTCCCCTAACCTTTCTCCGCTGACATTTCTATCTCACTCACGTTTTCTCTTTTCACAGAGGTCGACAACTTATCCTTTGTGTAATTAATTTTTTGGACGCATCGAACTATTCGAATGCGGTAACCTCGAGTTTTATATGTGGATTAAATTTTCTAAAACATTTGTTCAATCGTCTGACTCGGCCTGAATTTTATTTTTAATCGATGAAAGGTGGATGTTCATTATGATGTACATCATGATGTGCATCAAGTGTTTTCTTGGTTCTCTTATCAAATTTGTTTTATGCTTAGGTTGCTGCAATATTTTTTATCAATTAATGCTCAATATTTATTCTGAAGTAGGTATTTAAGGAAAAATCGCAACAATTCAATTCACACATTGTGTATCCCACCGTTTGTTCTCCATTACGTTTTGTATGCATTTTTCTGGATTTTTGTTGCATGAAGTTATCTTCATGATATGATTTAATCTCCTGAGACGTTTCTAAAAAATATTTTTCATATTTAGCGACTGATTCACGCTTTTCCCTTGGACAATTGTCAAGATGCAATGGAATTTAATTAAAAAATAAGGCGTATTAGGATATAATCTCAATTTTTTTATGATAACTTTAAATAAATAATCCCAAGATATGCGTACAATTTTTAAAGAAGATGGATGATACCCCATACACGTATGGTTTAAATGTGCAGTATCTGAGGCTTTAAGAGAGAGAGTTAACCCATTGCATGCACCTCATCATGCTACGAGGATTCCTGGGCATAAAAGCACTCCCAGTGTTATTCCGCAACGCTTCGGGAGAGCAGAGCATTCCTGAATATCATTCCGTAAACGTCAATAAGGAAAGAATTCAAAGATACGGTAGTTGTAAAATATTATGACCCACGAGGTCACTTGCGCCTCCTGCCAGGGGCTAAATTACACCAACACTGCCGTAAGTGCCTTGAAATTGCTTTTTTTTTAGTATTGAGATGACGACCTGTGCATGTATTCCATTCTCCACGTGGAATGTATACACGTATGAAATAATATAAAGGAATTACTGGCCATTCCGATCCTTCGTGTGGTTCAGAACCTTGCACAGTTGGATGCCCGAGAATTTCATAGTATTCGTCGTGTTTGCTTGGAAAGTTTAAGCTTTTTTGCGTGAAAAACGACAGTAGTTATACTCAAAATAAGTATTTTAGGTCAAATTTAGATTGAAATTTTGTAAATTTTAGTTGACCAATGGTTAGTCTCCATTTTTGATATAATTATGTGTGCATGGTTATGATATCAATTTTTGGCCTTAGAAAGAGGAAGAACAGGGAAGAAAAAAAATAATAAAGATAAAAAGAGCAATTTAGTTTATTGTATGCATTTATGGGAAAGAAGTAGGGACAGGACGCTCCTTTAGGCCCACTTCAGTAATCATCTAGGAAAATTAGAAAATGAAGCTGCGTGAGAGTGCCAAGAAAAAACAAGAAACCTGATTCCGCGGCGCGGCTAGGAATTAACCATCTAGGGTTGGTTACGAGAATTATAGTCCTCTTCTATAGGAGTAGATGACTATGGGTTTCCGGATGGGAATTAAACGTGCTTTACCAAAGAAGTGATAAAAATATTAATAAATACGAATATACGATATGCAGAGTAGGGATATTGAGAAAAAATTACAGTGCACATAGCTAATCAGAAGTATTACCCACGGCACTTTGTAGTAGAGTTAGGTGAAAGGCGTCTTTCACAAAATTTCACCCTTGCGGAGCATTGCAGAGTTACCCAATATCGCTCGTAATTTGTGCTTAAAACGTCGAGGATATGGCGAGAAAGGCATGAGAACTGCTGGCGGAAAGAATGAATGAAAGTATAATCAATTTTTAAAGAGCCTCTTTTTTTCTTAGCTTCACCATTGGAAATTTTGCCTACATTTCTTCTCCTCTGTTGGGGGCATTATCAGGGCGTAAAATTATCTGCGTACCAAAACGTATTAATATAATTTCTATTTTTGGTGTAGTCAGGTGGGTCAAGTAGTCGAGTATTATCGGGAGTAGGATCGGAATTTCGAAAGATAAAGCCTTATTTGCACACAAGGGATTCCGATAATTGCCAAGCGTGTTGCAGTATTAATGTGATAATAATTATTTATGATGCGATGAAATCATAAATTTTCAAGGTTCTCATAACTTGTTAAATATTAAAGCGGAAGTGTATTAAAAAGAGATGGTGGAGCATTTCGAGTATTCAAGCAGCACTTTTAAAGAAAATGGGCAAAGAAAGACGGCATAAAAGAGAATTTTGTTCGTACAGAGAGAATATATGTATATGAATAGGTTGATGATCGAAAACTGATGAACGAGTCACTGACGAATGTAGATGGAGAAGAAATGTAACAATGCATTATAATAAGATACGTTTTTTTTTCATGGTTCCCAAACTTGGTCCCAACAATGAAAGTGAGAAAAAAAAGAGGATTTCGAAAAGTGATTATCAAGAAAAATGGATAATATGAGCTGATAAAAAACGCTGTCAAAACTACCGCGTACATGCTTTTGTCGCTCGGAGGGGAAATATTTCACAAAATTATAAAATATGCATTTATTAACAACCACGAGCAGCAAACTTATGTGCTTTTATCTTCTGATTATATATGGTCATGTGAAAAACACGCGAATTTGAGTATCATAAAAATTGCTTTCTTTAACGCATGCTTAATCTCTTGCAGATGAAATATTATGATATCGAGAGATAATGCAATAGACTACAATCATTCTAAGATTTTGCTAGTTAGTATATCCCAGAAAATGTGTTATTTGTACTCAACCTATTTTCTCTTTAAAAGTTGATCTTTTGATATTTTTACTTTCCAACACATTAAGCCGTTTTCTACTCCCACTTTGTGGAATACGATGTCAATCGCATTTGTTTCTGAAGCATGAGCGGTGTACTTTCCGCCCCTGTAGGTTTTTTTCATCTCAGTTAAGTGGTAGAAGCATGATTAATTTCCTTTAATTAATGCGTGTATAATCCAATTATATCTGTTTATCTTAAAATAAAAAGTAATCCATGATGAAAAAGATGAATACGGTACTTGCAAATGTAATGAAATAGAAGAAAAATGAAGAGCTTGAATTTGAGTTCATAAGTTAATCCAAATCTTCCCACAGAGAGTAGCGGGAAAAAGGTGCTAACCATAGTGATAAAGTAAAAAGGTCATTTATTTATGAGAGATGAGATCACATAGAATAGTTATTGCCTTGGACGGTACAAAAATTCAAGTGATTCTGTCTTACCTACGGCTCGCCCTGCAGTTACGATGAAAACAAGTTCCGTGGACCACATCTACGATTCATGTGTCTGCTGTAGCTGCACTGTGTAATTAATGGTTTAACTACATGTATTCTGCATTTCTCTCATTATCCAATTTAAGTTCGGCTTCGGAGCGGAAAAATCTTGATATTTTGTCCTTGTCTGCTAAAAACTCCCTTTAGTGACGCTGGGCTTTCCCATAGTGGCTACACACCTCTGCCAGATTTATCACTGTCGCAGGCACCATTATTTGCTGTCTCATTCATGGTAACCTGTACTAAAATGGGCGGTGGTGTCGAGTATAAATCTAATTGTAGCACTGGTTCTCCCGCTCTCTAGAATTTTAAAACCGTTTTTCTCTTCCACCTCAATTTGCTCTTGCAATGTCCTGGATTAATGAATTGTAGAGGAATACATGACCCTGTTGTGGTTATACGCCATTAAAAAAAATAATTTCACTGTGACGAATGCAACGAAATGCTTCCCCTCACTTAAAAACACTTGTTGCGGCAAAGTTTCTTCATGAGAGGCATACGTACCCTGATTATATTTACCCATTTTCTTCTTTCAGATAAAGTTGATCAGTGAGTTGTTGTGTGCCGCCACATAATTTATTTTGTTCTCCAAAGCATTTCCTCATATTATACGGACTAGACAAGTACTTGAACAGTTAGAAGCTGCATTCATTTAAACTAACTTGGAAGCACAGCTGTACTTCACATTATTATGAATCGTATTAATGTACGGTTCAAGTGCATGTAACATTGCAATGCATATAGTCATGTCTCACACATGGCACAATGGCGAATCGTCTCACGTGGAAGGACGATTATATATCGTATTGATCTTCATTTTATTATTATTGTTATTGGTAAATTACCGGTTAAGGTTGGTTTCTGATGGTCACATTTCTAAAGTAACCCTTTCCTTATTTCCGCTTACTTCCTGCCTCCCTTCATTCCATCTAATTTGACTAATCTTTAGGAGGGAGAGGGAGCGGATGGGTTGTAAGATGGGAGATAGTCATTCTTCAAAAATCCACTGCCACTGAGGACGCTATTCATTTACTTCCCGTTAATTTTCTTACAAATGTTTATTGTTGGAGTCGCTGGGTCAATGATGGTTTCCAAGATTATTGAGATCGATCCGATGGAGAGGTAGATACTTCGTAATGACGCAGGCGAGAGAAAGTTTCGACTCTTCACCTGCATCTTCATATACATAATACCCTGCAAGCCACCACTGAGGAGTGTGGCAAGGGAGAGAGAGACTTGCTGGAACGTTGGGCCTCAAATTGTGTTTGGGATTGTCATACACTTCACGAGTAATTATTTTTTGTTGAATGACAGATTGCTGTTGATATTACCAAAAACGACTTTGGTCATTAAAAAAATCACTTATTCAAGCATTAAAAATGAGACCAAAAATTTTAAAAGACGTTAAACCTACCTTTAGATGAGTTTTTGTTATACCATCAATAGTAAACTCAGAAGTGCGATCTTTATCCATCATTGTAGAATTTGAAAGATGGAGAAATAAAAATATGTAACACAGTCACATTTATCCATATCTGGCTTTTTAAAGTGGGTAGTGCTCCAAATATTTCCAACTAATATTTTTCGTGCCTTTCTGTGCATGAAAACGTATTCCGCTCCAATGAATTAAACATGAGTTAGTCCTTGTCTTTGTTCCCATACTACTATGTCTATAATATAATTTTGTCCTTTGAGTGTACAACAGAGGGAATTCATCCAAGTTAAAGTTTACTTTCCTCATTAGATTTCAGGTATGGAACCACACCCTGCCACACACGCAGGGTGGTCTGTAGGGTACCAGATAGGTGGTTATTGGTGAAAAACAAGGGCGTGAAGCAATAAATTCGGTTATTTGAAGGAAATTGAAATATGGTAGATAATATGGAGACTGTGAGAACATACTAAATGATTGTTAAGGGTATGAAGAATTTTAGAAAAATGGCAGCGAGGAAGATGAATGCATTTTTGGTGCATTAAAGGGAAGAAATTTGAAGAGACCAAATAAGATAATATAGTAGGATAGGGGTCGACAGCGTAATTCCAGCGGGTCGGATTTGGCCCCCTAAGGGTTTCAATCCGGCCCGATTGTTGTCCAATATGCCTTTGGATTTATGATGGAACGTGACTTTTTTAATCGTGGTAATCCAATTTTTTAAGTGTGTGTTATCACACTATACTTGATAAATTCACTGCCAACACAAAAAGAAAAATGGTTTCCCGATCCTTTTTTGTTGGACCAAGGCCGATATCGTTAATTTATTACAGTGAACATCAGTCAACATATTTATTTTACCATTAGGTGTGTCAAACATTATTGAAAAAGCCCTAAGTTAAAACAGTTAGAATTTAGATAATTTAGCTGGGAAGAATTAAGAACAGAATGAGATTTTTTTAGACATGAAAGACGTGTGAGCATCTCGTGTGAGGTGATCAAAAAGGGCATGTAGTAATGGAAAATAAGTTTATACTGAGCAGATGTGTTTCATGAGTACTCAAGAATGTGTAATGATATTCACTGGTTGCTCTAAAATCTCATTCACAATAAACTACCCATAAAACCATAGTCTGTCATTTTTTTACGATTCGCGCTTGGGAAAAGTAAAAAATGAAAATCATTATAATCGAACCTAGTACATTAATTATTAACCTTACATCCGGTCGCAATAAGAGTCGGAACCTTCAGAAAATGAGATGGTAAATAATATTTAACGCAACTAAAATAGTGGCTTGTTTGGTAAGTATCATCAGTAAGTTGGGTTAAAGTTTTAAGTGATAGAAAAGATAAGCATGTGCCTACAATCATTCTCCACGTGGAAAAAAATACAGCCGGAGTGAGATTTATTCGTGTCACAAATGGAAAATGAGTGGGAAAAATGCCCGAAACCCATACCTACGCTTAGGGCCTCGCCCGGCTATGTCAGAATTTCAGATCACCTTCTAGGAGTTCCGCTTTTCTCCTTAAACAGACCGAAACTTTAGGTAACGCACCTTCTCACAGATAGCTCGGGAGGGGCCTCGCGGTTGCACTGAATTAAGAAAAGCGAAAAAAAATTGGTGCCCATCTTTGAATAGAATAAAACCTTCATCCATCAATGGATGATTTTTCTTTATAGTTTAGATAATTTTTAAATAATGTTTTAATGGAGAGAGTTTTAAAATGAGGTTTAAAATCCAGAGTTGATAAATACGCTAAGCTATTGTGGAGACAACAAAATAATTCTCGTTCCCAACCACCAGTCTTAGGCTAAGGCCAGGCTTAGCCCCAGTTTTCAAACTTGGCCAGCCGAGACAGAAAAACTGATCGCAAGTCACCTGTGATGCCAATATTTTTCAATTGCGTGTTAAGAATACTCGGCACTTACAGCCCCGTGGTATACTTTAGGAGTGATAGATATGAATGCGAAGTTTGTGCGGTGAAGTTCCCCTGAAAGAACGTGGTCACGGAAGGAGAATGTGTTTAAAAATTCTCTTGGCATTTTTTTCTTTGGTATTTTCCTTTCCATTTCGCATGCTCTTTTCATATCTGCTCATCATACTCGTCGTTCCTCACCCGCTCCTTCCCGACCCCGAAAAGCAAGTGCCCACACGGCATCACATCCGCTTTACCACTCCCCCTTTCCGAAAACTTAACCATACCATGACACGTCGGGAAATGAAAACAGCTTGTCCCCACAGTGGGGGGG
>LYUA01002973.1:24597-35404 GCA_002093875.1 Calopteryx splendens
GAGCTTTTTTCCCGTGCCCGTACGGGCACTCTAGGCGTTTAAAGGTTAAAATTAGGTAGAACACCAAGGGTGGTCCACTGGAACACTGATAGGCCATTGCCGTGGTCAAGACGATGTTGTGGAATGATACATTTCTAATTGTTGTTTGAGACCTACCCAAAGAGGTGATTTAGCTGTTGACTTCATCAATTTTTGTGTATTTATTTATCATTGTGTACAAAAATGCATATTCCAAATGGCTTACCGAATTTATGATAAGAATATATGATTTGTTTTAATGCCATTTTTATTTTCCTGTTTAAACACAGTCCTTCACTGTGAAGTTTTATGGTGGTCCCCACTGGTATGAAAAGGAGAATTTCAATTAATGTATGAATCCCTTTGTAAGGCAAAACACCATTGCAGGATATGACTGCAATGGACACTGAGTCATAAGGTGGCTCACTAGAACATTGTTCAGCCATTTTTGCAAGTCATCAGCTAGGCAATGTTTTTGATGAAAATAGCTGACCATCTCATTTTCCGTTGCTAAATTGTTGCCAAGCCAATGCCTTCCAAAAAAGTGGAAAGACATTGTTGAAAATTTGACTACGTTAATAGAAGTCTTAAAGCAAAGGAGTAACTCAAACCAAATGCTTGTAATAACAATATTTAAATGACAAAAAAGCATGATGAACTGAGTTTCTGAAAGAAAAATATGCAAAAAAATTAATGTATACTGCTTTGAAAAGAATAGTTTGTGACTAAGTAATTACAATGAATAATTGGTGGTAGAGTATGAACGTGCAAATTACGTAATTGACCATCAAATACATGTGAAAATATTATTTTTCCATTTTTAATTTACAGATAATACATATAGAAGAGAAATTGACAACTTATTGGGAATACTGATATTTTTGAATACCTATAAAATACATTAATCAGCGGCAAAATTCATTGCATTGCAGTTTTTTAGGGAATTCGATTATTATTTTATTCATTATGATAAAGGTTGTAGCGAGAAGGAATATAATTAAAATAAATGGGTGTAACTATACATCTACTCAATTACAATTCCTACATAATGTTAATGAAAAAATATTCATTAACACATACTTAATATTTAAAAATATTTAAACATAATATTTAAAAATACTGGTCCAGCATTAAGATACGCTGCTGCTTAGGAATTGCAATTTTTTTACAATGAAGAAGACCGCATAGACTGAATTGATTGTTATTTCAGGTGTACGCCTTTGCTCAGAAGGAGGCGGCCGACATTCCAGCGGAGGAAAGCATGCGCAGGGACTACACGCCCCCACGCAAGAAGAAGAAGAAGCACCGCCTGTGGTCCATGCACTGCCGCAAGATCCAGCTCAAGAAGGACTCGTCATCAAACCACGTGCACAACTTCACGCCTTGTGACCACCCCAACATGCCGTGTGACCAAATGTGCCCTTGCATCAGCTCACAAAACTTTTGCGAGAAGTTCTGCCAGTGCAGCTCAGACTGTGAGTTCCTCATTGCATTCCATTACTGCCCTCCTATTGGTCACCCACCCACCTTCGTGTCTTCATTGTTGCATCCGAGTATTCACTGAATGGACACTAATTCAGGAAGTTCCAATAAGTAACCAGTTCATCCAGTAATTGGTAAATAGTGGATAATAGATCCTTTAATCTATCTATCTAATCCTTTAATCTTTATTGTATTTGATTCCCATCCGTCTGTTTTGGTCAAGAGGGTGGGTATTTGTGAAAAGGGTATTGGTGGAGGAAATATTCGTGTTCAATTATCAGGTAGGGTTCAGGAGTTACAGTTAAGGAGGTGACAGATTTTATTAGGACGGGAGTTGGTTATAAACCTCTCAGCAATTAAATATATTTCTGCCATTCTGGGGAAAAAATAATTCTCTTTTCTAATTAATGCTATTGCATCATTTATATTTTTAAGGTTGTAACGTCTCGTGCCGATCGTTTGTCAAAAAAGTAATAAACTTGCCAATGGATGCCCTCCTCGAGCCTCTATGAGTTCAATCGCTTTGTTGAGTACCATAGAATTTTCAAGGCAAGACAAAATATTAATTATCATAAGAATTTTATTTAGAAACACAAGTCCAGTTACAGCTGGTAATACCATGCTCAATAATGGCTTAGGAGAAACTTCCAACACTTACTCGTCCTCGATAAGCGTAGAGCAGAAAAACCAAGCAAAGACAGAGCTATCACCCTCTCACCACCCACCAGGGGTCTCCCTCGAAAAGAACGACGAAAAACAGAGAGTATGACTCATGTACTTCAGGGCTGATGTCCAGGTCGCGTGGGGAGAAAGTGGGAGGGGAATATGTACTCTGCTCCTTAGGTGGGGAGAACCGTTGACCTTCAAAATGTCGAATCGCGGGAAGCGATTGGACAATTACAAGCTATATTCAATGTTCACTCGGCACAGCGTCAAGTAATGCCTTTTAACACGCTCGCGATGGATAGCTTGGTGCACGGGATGGATGATGAGATGCAAGGGCTATCCGTGATGCAATCAAGAGTCGTGACCATGTCGCCCTTCGGCTAAGTCCCAGCAGGGGGAATGTCCAAAGGAAGGGGAATCTCGACAGATGGTGTCAATCTGAGGATTCATCTGTAGCAGCTCTCCTGTTTCCTGCCAATCTCACCATTACCTCAAAGCCATGTGACATATTGACATTTGGGATTTTAGTATTGGAGAATTCCTTTAGTTAGGTACATGGCATATAAAAGTATGTGCATGTCATAAGAGACCTAAACATTTAGTGCCATATTTTCCTGTCTTTTGAAGTACTCCTCCCACACCCACTCTCAAAACGCCTCATAGATATGATATTATGCTGTGGAATGAATAATTAAGAAGCAGGAAGTCTCTAATTAAATCGATGGAATTTAAATCGGGAGTGTGTATACATGAGTGCGCGAGGCAGCGGCCTGGTGTTGGGTGTTAGCTCGTGCGTGACTGCCACAGGCGTTTAAATGGCGCTTGTGTTGATGGGTGATCATTGGCAGTGGGCTGCTGCCTTGTGCGTCTCTTGTGTGTTTATGTCGTGTTGATGCCTTTGCCCTTCCCACAGGCCAGAATCGCTTCCCTGGGTGCAGGTGCAAAGCGCAGTGCAACACCAAGCAGTGCCCTTGCTACTTGGCCGTGCGTGAGTGTGACCCAGACCTTTGCGGCACGTGTGGAGCTGACCAGTTTGACGTGTCGCGCATAACGTGCAAGAACGTGAGCGTGCAGCGGGGGCTTCGTAAGTTGTTCACCTGTACTTACAAATGTGTGAATTACTTCTTATTGTTCATGCAAAAAGTTGAGACGACTGAAATTTGAGAATTTTTATCTCAATAATGAATTAATCAGTTGTGATGAGATGAACGACAAATGAAAGAGCATTTACTTCTTAGCTCCCTTTAGGAATTCCATATTTTTAATGTTATATTACTTTTTATGGGTTCTTGTTTGGGAAAAAAAATTTTCATTAAACAACTCATAGCACCACTATGAACGTTTAATTTACAGAGGATTTACATTATATAAACATAAGCTTATTAAGCAAACAATACTAATGTATTGTTTTTCACATTTGTTTGTAAAATTCCGCATCAGTGAAATTAATAATCGATGCTGTTTAAAGATTGAAACCTTGCTATCTGCATAATTTTTTTTTAGAATTTCAATGTGGCAGCAAGATTTAAAGGTTTTGCCGGTGGGTGAAGTTTTTTTGGATAATATCAGATTATTTCAATACTATAATTCATATTTAATGAGGCTGAGGGTGGCAAGAGGTATCACTGGGAATCAAACCCAAGCCCTCTGGTTAGCAGCTCAGCTCTCTACTCACTGGACTATGCACCCCTTAAATAACATTATAAATACTGATATAAATAATATAAAAATAAATTATTAAATGAAAAAAGTACCTTCATCTTAGTAGCTCCTCAATTCATGACCAATTGGTGCTGTTGTATTTTCATCGCCAGAGATAGTTATTCTTTTCTTACCCATGGACATGTATCAAAAGTTATTTAACATATTGAGTACAAAAAGGGAAAAGTGGAAGTCAATTTTGCAGTGGGCATTTGTACAGCATCAAAATCACTCCTTTTGTTTTCAAGATATAGTAATTGAAAGAGACAACAAAACTTTGTCGTCTCCTATGTCATGAAGTTCCATAAAGCTAAGCTAAGCCTAATACCGTTGAATTCATGTAGCATTTAAACTTGGAAATATTGAAATTTCTGTAGTTTGAATACACCAGTGAAGCCTGGAAACGTGGGTTGGTTGAAGGGTGGAGGTCAATGCTCTGTGTACCCATGGAAAACATTTAAGACCTTTTCTTTTCTGTTATCACTCCCTCCTGTGAGTAGTTCTCAATCCCAGAGTTTATTTCAGCGGCTGAATTACTTTCCATGGGAACCTTTATAAGTTCCTTAATTAAAATAAAGAATACAGAATAGTACTATTTACTAATTTTAACTGTCACACATGATATGAGACTGATTTTTACAATCTGCATTGTTTTTATCAGTGTTTCTTCTTCATTCAATTGAATAAATATTAGAACGGTATTCGTTGTGTTTCAGATGAGCTATAAAATTTGGCAGTGCTCTGTATAAATACTTGTTGCTTCCTTGTTTTAGACAAGCACCTGCTGATGGCACCATCTGATGTTGCTGGTTGGGGGATCTTCCTCAAGGATTCCGCTCAGAAGAATGAGTTCATATCTGAATACTGTGGTGAGATCATCTCACAGGATGAAGCCGATCGCAGAGGGAAAGTGTATGACAAGTATATGTGCAGTTTCCTCTTCAATCTCAACAATGGTGGGTGCATTTATCTACTTGGCACTAAGTTTTCAATCATCATACTTTCCATTTACTTCAATTCGTCAGTTCCAGCTCAATTATCTAGCTGTCTTATTTGTCCATCTTCATGGTAGTGGAGAGCATGTTACTTGTCCATTCTTTAATGTTGATTGTGAAAACTTGAATTTTTATTTCTGTTATTGTCCTCTCTTCTGTTCACAGATTTTGTCGTGGATGCCACCCGCAAGGGGAACAAAATCCGTTTTGCCAACCACTCCATTAACCCCAACTGCTATGCCAAGGTGATGATGGTCAATGGGGACCACCGTATTGGCATTTTTGCCAAGAGGGCCATTCAACCTGGGGAGGAACTATTCTTTGACTACAGGTATGGTGGCAACCGGTTGGGTGATCAGAGGGAAGGGCGTGTACTGTTAATAGATGTGATTGCGAGCACTCTTGATTTTATAAATATCCATCTATGACTTTCTTAAAAGAAAAAAACCTTAATTGTGAAGTAACACTTCTAAATATGCCATTAATTCAGCACCAGATGGAAATTAAAATAGCCTGCCAAGAGTATTCTGGGATTCTGCAGTGAAATCTCCCTATAATCAACTTTACTGGTGCAAAGTTTTTGTATTAGCTAATCAGGAATTGAGGAATTGGTGGAGAAAAGGGTTATGTGCATTTGTGGGTTGTTATATGAAAGAAGTCCATCCATTTATTAGGTGAAGGGATGAACCCTTTTTTATAAGGTGGGAATATATTTATGCATTAAAAATGTTGCTGCACTTTCCTTGGGTTAAACATAGTGGCCGCAGTTTGAATTTTTGGCCTCATTTGGCCCAATGCATTTGCATTGCTTTATTGCACTAGTATGTATCTTGGACTTGGATGAAATGTTTTTCCTGCATCCTGCTAGGGGTTGATGGAATAAAAAAAATCAAAACAAGAGTAGCTTTGCTTACATTTTTTTAGCCTTTTTCTCACAATGAGTATCATTGTTTTGGGTGCCACCGAAAGAAATTAATTGCATAGTTAAAAAGAATTGGTTAATTCCCTATAACCTTGACAAAGGTTGATAAATGTATGCTTGGTTTTAATGGGCATATGTCTGGACTACTATGTTAATTGGTAGAGCTGTTACATTTGTCTGAGATACACGGTTGTACATATATATTACGCATGAGGTTCCCTTTAATTCAGAATCCAGTGTGGTCTGTGGAGCTTAGATCCACTTAGTGGGTTCGTGGTTTGATTTCTGTTCCAAGTGAATCTTTGCCATTTGCAGGACTGCTCTAACAAGCACTGAATACTTAGCCTTTTGACATCATTTATCCTCAAGTGATGCTTTTAGTTGTCCTCATTTAATTTCATGCTTTTTCCACAGATATGGACCTACAGAGCAACTCAAATTTGTGGGCATTGAGCGTGAGATGGAATTCTTATGATCCACGCAGCCACAAAAGCTCCCACCCCTGGAGCAGCAGCCCTCAACATCCACCAGCAACCCTTGAGAGAGGGCACGAGGGAGTGCACCAATGCAATCACCGCCCCCCCTCTCCCTCTGTGCACCGCCGCACCCTCCTTCCTTCTGCCCCCTCCGCGATGGCAAGAGCCAATGGAGAAGTGATGCATTTGGTGGTCAAGCGTGGTGCGCACGTTGGTTGGTCCATCAGTGACTTGTCAGCCACAGCCTTCGTGCACCACACTCCTCCCGTCACCAACTCTCCACCTCCCTCCCCGAGACCCCTCTCGTTTCTCAAGATTGTGAAGTGAACATCATTGGAAGCTTGGAACATTTTCATCTAAAGTAGTTTATTCACTTGTATAAATGTGTGTACACATAATTTGCTGTCTGTATTTGTTAACGTTCATTACTATGAGGAGGACACTTTCATACCAAAACTTGTATTCCACTCTTTAGTGTAGTAGGAAATTATTTTGAAGCTTTAATAAAAATTTAAGACTTTTTTACCGTCTTTTGTGGAAGTCATTGTGGTGGACAAACTGTGTTAAAGAAGAAATATTCCTGAGGGCAGGTTGAATATTTTTTAGCCATAATGTGTGAAGAAAGAAAGAAATTGGCTGATGTGTGTGTTAGCAGTATGAGGAGTATTGTATTATCTTCCTTATTAACCCAATGAAAATGATTTTAAGCTAATTTAAAACAATTTCTTAGTGGTCCTAACTTAGTCTTAGTGGTTCCTTTAGGGACCACATGGCCACTAACAAAAACATTTAACGTTCCTTTTAGGAACCACACAAACAATTAGGCAGGTGCATATTTTGTTGTTGATGTTCACTTTATCAATGTCAATGGATACTTTAAAAAATTTTCTTTTTGCTTTTTGATTGTGAAAAATAATTATGTAGAAATATAGGGGATTGGATGTTTCAATGGCAAATCATTGAATGGAATCTAACTTTAATTTTTTTTTAATTGGCTATTATTTAGAGGCTGCTGAATGTACTGCACTCCTAGTTTTGGTCTTCTGAAGAAAGAAAAGAAACAGGATCTAGGAAATCATTTCATGACAATTTTTTAAGGTTGTATGGTCTTAAATGGTCTTAAAATTATTTTGGAATAAGAAATATTTTGATTGGATAAAAAATATTTTATAACAGTAATTTATTAAACTTTTGAGCAAGTGCACTGTTTGCAAATGTATTCAAACAGTTGATTTTTTTATGGAACCAAGTATCGCTTTACTGACTAGCAATTTTAGCTAGTGCTATCATAACAACCCTATACACAATGCATTCACTTACTCTACTCTATCCTCATAGTGAGAATCATAAAAGTAAATTTCAGCATACAAACTTTAAGCAATTACTTTATTACATTAAATCTCATGGGTATTGTAAAGCTGATGTTTGCATTATTGTTTTTGGCCAAATTATTTGGAAAAATCTAGTAAAAGTCACTTTAGATAAACAGAGGTGAAACGACTCTTGGTTAATGTCTGTAGTGATTAACAGTTAAAATTCGAATGATAAAGTGTTAAAGAGACCAAACTGTTGGAATTTAATCTTAGAGGGGGTTTTCTCCTAATGTTCAATTTTCTGATTTCCAGTAAAAAAAATATCTAATCGAAAGAAGAGCCCTTCAATTTAATTGCAATAGAATCCCATGCTGTGTTTGGTTTAAATGTAGAATATGAAGCATATTTGAAGGCATTTTACTACATTTTAAGCCAATGCTTAAGGTTGAATATTATTTGCCATGAAAGTCTGATCAGAAAGGTTTTTTAACATTACATCCTAAATTCTGTTTCTATATACTTGAATGAGTATGTAATGGAGATCCAATCCTAAGTGCAATTGGAAAAAGCCAGTTCAGTGAAGAAGGATCCAGCTAATGGTGGACCCTTGAGCCAAGGGTTCCACTCCATTTTGGATCACATAGCCAAGGAAAAATCGCTAGGGAAACAATCACTCCTATTTCCCTCAAAAAATCCAAGATGGAAATTCAGAAGTGCAGCCAGGTGGTTTTCTAGTGACACCTTTATTCTTTTTAATTTGCTGAAGACTTTCGTAGTGCTAAGATCAAGGATTTCTCCGAGTTTTGTTGTGGTGGTGATGTTTCATATCCATTATGTGATACCTCTTCAGATGAGAAAATAAAAGAAAAAAGTACAATCATAAGAATCTGAAGAACCACAACAACAATGGACCAAAAGAGTGGAAAAACAGAGTGATAAGAAGTGCCCTGATATTTGACTCATCATCTTCTTCGACCAATGGAAGGTGAAACCATAGGCCATTCATTGTGTGTGTCAAGTTACTTTTTATGATGCATTTGTTTTGTGTTAAAATAGTGGCAAGCATTTGGGCATTGTCTAGCATTGTACTTTGTCAATGGTTTGCATGTTAAATAATTAAGAAGATCATACACATTCTGAAATCTGATGCCACATCAGAGATTCACTTGTTAGTGCATCACAGATTGAGGGATGGCATTACAGTGAGTGTTTGGTAAATGAAAATCAACAATGCCACTGCTGGGTCAGCACAGGAGCCTGCATGGTCAGCCAAGTCACTCCTTAAGTAAAATCACTAGTTTTCTAGTAGAAATGGTGTTCATTGTAGTCACAGAATTTTGTGGAGATCTCTACTTAGTAGATTATACACAGATGTATTCTGCCATAGACACTACTGTTAGACTTCCACTTTGTGGACTTACACATAATATACATATACTATGTTGATAAATGATGAACTATGATGAATTGTGTGGTAAAACTCGTGTCTTCATTGCTGACTTGAGGTTTTGCTATTAAATCTTATTTTCAGTTAAGAAAAAGCTTGTGTTTTCAAGATAATCTCAAAAGAAGGCCCTCCTACAATGTTACCTTGCCACCAAAGCATTGGGAATAAAGAATGAATCTTCAGACTTCATACGGTGCATCAATGCATTGGTACTCATGTTGTTGTTCTACAACATAAGAAGTATTGAATAGATATGTAATCCAATGGGGAGTGAATAAAGTGGAACAATACCAAATTAATTATTCATTTGTATAAATAAAATCCCTCAACAAATTCTTGGAGATGCAAAAAATTCACAATTTAGAAAATCATTCGCCTGATTGGGACTTGAACCCTAGATTCCCTCAATTTCCGGTTGAATGCTTTAACCAATTAAACTACTCAGGCATCCTCTTCCAATTTGAATATCTTATAGCTTTAAAGGAATAATATTTTTTATTCTGTTGTGTGAACTTCTGAGAATATTAATGGGTCAAGGACTGTTCCCTGGGGAATACAGCAGTATGCTGTAAGTGGAACTGATTGAATGGAATTTTTCCAGTTGTTTGTAATATAATGGAATTTAAAAATTTGTTGTCTCCCCCATGGTAAAGCTTTTTATCCAATTTAATGCTGGTCCTGATACTATACCATTGGAGTTTTTGAAAAAGGATGTCATGGTCTATAGAGTTGATGCTTTAGAATAATCATAGAAGATGCATAAGAATAACTGGTTCTGTTTGATCCCAGAAAATATTTTTGTGATAAAACTAAATAATGCTCTATCTGTAGATCTCCCTTTTAGGAATCCATGTTGGGATTGGGATAGTAAATTACATTAATTAGATTAATAAAAGAGAAGACTGGACTTCATTGAATTCCACTGATTTATTAATTAGGTACAGCTGTCAGACCATCATCAGGTACAAGTGAAAATCGTTAGTGCATCTTTATATGTAGCTAAGGAAGGGGCGGGAGGGGGGAGAGGTGGGTTGAAGGGGAGGGATTAGGGGGAAGGATGGGTCGGCTGGAAATACAACTGATAGAAGGGGGGTGAGGTTGAAAAAGGTAAGGTCGTTAAGAAGGCCAGGGTCATTGGTGTGAAGGCCACTCTCTCTTTTCTCATAGGCATCCAGTTTACGGCCTTTGGGGATCAAATGCAGGATCTATAGTTTGAAGGAGCTGTGGTGGCCCTCTTCAATCAGGTGCTGGAGGTCTGGTCTGTATTGCAAAGGCAATTCTTATGTTCTTTCATCCACGTGGAGAAACTTCGTCCTTGGGAAGGAATTATACTGGGCCATTAAGGAATTATTATTCTCATATTTAGCTCTACTCTATAATTCTTTGAGAATTACCCCCTCTTGTTTTAATTTAGGAGTGATCCAGCTTTCATTGGATGCTTAAGATTTGGTTTTAAACTTTTTTGAGAATGAAGTATTGAAGTGGTAAATAAATGGTACTAAAAAGAAGTTAAATTTGTCTTCAACTGTCTTTTCATAATAGACTTGCTGCTAATCATCTTGAGACAAAACTGAGAGGAAATAAAAAATTCCATGTGGCTAAAAATACATTTTATAATAATGAATATATTCCATCAGTTTGGTTTCAATATGAATTGATATCATTTGAGCAAGATGATCTGAGAAACCAATTGTTAAGGTAGTACATTCATAGCCACCAAGTACGTTACTATTGGATATACTGATAAATGAAACAAAGCACTTTTCCACAAAAGAATTTACTGCGTA
>LYUA01002973.1:39710-51528 GCA_002093875.1 Calopteryx splendens
AGTATGAATTCCTTCCACTACATCAGGCCTGAATTTGTGAACTTTACTATTGGATATGTTGTCTTTTGCTGAACTATGCATCTGAGATCCGTGTTGGTGAAAATATTCTCTGTGATAAGTTAAATTATGTCATTAATTCAAATAATATAGGGTTTTCTTTGGAGTATCAACAAGAATATTCATATTAAAATCACCACATCATTAGATTTAAGGCTGTAGAGACATTAGAAAATTATCTAAAAAAGGTTAAAATTGGTTGATATCTTCACTTGCTAGCCTTTGAGTTCATATCACAAGGTATTTTTTCTTATTACTACATTGGATTTCTATTACAGCTGCTTCAAAAACCTTTTCGGTGGAGTTTATTTTAACTGGTGAAATATCAGTAATAGATGAATTAACAAGGATGAGTAGGTACTCCACCATTTTTGTAGTTGATTCTACAGAAAGATGATATAGCTTTATAATTACAAATATTTAGGTGCATTACCTCATTGGAGTTTAGCCAATGTTCAGTAATGCATAAAATATCAGGATTATGATCATCAAGAAACATTTCCAAAAGTTGTTTTTTAGGCTGAGTCACTGAATGTTTGAATGCATTATTTTTAAATTATTTATATTTAGAGCAGTTGGTCACAATAAATCTTCATTGGCACTTGCATTATTCAAATTACATTTGTTTTGATTCAGACTGGTTGCATCATTCTTTGGTAAAATAAATTTATTAAAAATTACACCAGGAGGCCATAAGGAACAATCCCAAAGTTTCTCGAGGTCAAAATGGTTAATACAAATTTTACCTGTCCCATAGACACTTTGCTGTCATTCTTTTCACACGATTCGCATGTAATATGAAAATTGTCTTTTATATGATTGGTTACCTCATTGGCTGTTGTATCGTTGTCTAGGAGACCCAAGTATACAAACACAGATATTTTTTCAGCTAGCAATTCCATCGAAGTAATGCTGTTGCTGTTGCCAACTGTAAGAAATGTCTTAATTTCTTACTTTTTGCTTGGAATCTATCATCTTCTGGAATGTTGTGATGTACTGGAGTATTTTCAGGTTTTTTTGAGGGTTCAGTCAGTGATGGGAATGTTTTCACTTTCGGTGTAACATAAATTTTTCACTGCAGAGCACACATTTACACTCGTCACTGTTGAAAATCAGATTTATTTTTGTTTGGTTCTAATTGCAAATTGCTGCAAGCATTGTTCAATTTATTATTTGAAGAGGCAATAAATGAAGCCCAATGAATGGGCAACAAAGGAATTAAAATGAGAATTAATACATGCACTCTGTTTTGCAGATGACATTGGAGCAATAGCAAATAAACAAGAAGACCTGTGGGCTTCCATTAATTCGATGAATGAATTATTTCATGGACACCAAAATGAAGGAAACTATAATCCAACTAAGCAGAAGAGACAAGTGATACATGTTTGTATCTGAAATAATTTAAATTTCTCCTGATGGCATATCAAAGCTATTGTCATTCCATAAAATGAACAGTCATGATATGGTTAACACTCATTTTGCTCCTCTGAGGGGTCATTAGACATGTGGCCCTTGGTTAAGTGAGTATTGAAGCAATTGCATGCACTTGAGGACTTTCAGGAGTTCCTCTGTTGGTGATGGAAAACAGTCCAGATATCAATCTCAAGATGAAAAGTTTTTGTCTTAGTATGCATTTGTATTTCCAGATGAGAAAAATGCATCCCCTCCAGGATCCAAAGGGAAACACATGCAAACAATCCAGTGCTTGACGAGACTCATTTTCAAGGGATACGTGGATATGTATAGGTAGGTAGCCAAAGCATGGATGACTACTGAACCTCGGCTGCTTGGATGACCCAAATTTCATCCCTAGCCTCAATTTTTCAATCTACACCTGACTCCATTAACTTCTTCCAAGTAATATGAAGCTTCATTGTTACACACAATGACAGCATTTTTTATGCAAAAGTAAACTAAACATTTAATTCAAACTCCTAATGGACATATGAATATTTGATTTCATTCCATCAACCTTCTACCACTGAATGTATGTAGTTAAGTCTAGGATCAAAACAGCTACTAATAAGGATGTGCATTGAAATGCTGAGCTTTGACTTGTTTGTTGGGATTTGGTGGGAAACAGGATGAACTAAAGGGGAGTGAGAAAGGATTGGTTTTGAGTATCAAAAGATTACGTACTTTCTGAAAATATTAATGTACATGTATGAAATAGTATGATGTAACATATTTGACTAGTATTGACATTCAGCATGATTATAAGCACCTTAGAGTGAAAAGGTTTATATGAATGTTTTATAATATGAGGCAATTAATTCCTTTGAAACTTTTTCTGCACTTTTTATTACAATTGCATCCATTATCTGCTACACTAATATTACTACAGATTTTCCCCATCTCTGCATGGCACTAACCATTTGTTTTGCACCACTGACATTAGACAGTCATTATCTCAAAAAAATCGAGCGATCAGTGATATTATTATTAATCACTTGAAGAGCTAATGCTTCCCCTGATCTTCAAGAAATACTAACTTTTTGTGGTAAAGCAGTTAATTCTCCCTATAAGTGATGTGTATACAGAGCTATCACTCAAAATATCTTCATGTCCTTCATTCTTGTGTTTACAAGCCTTTGTAAATGCATAACTGCAATTTATAACAAGCCAATTGAGAATGAGAAGATGAGGCCACTTGGGAGGCATTACTATGATTACCTGAGTCACAACTTGGGTTATTTTCTGAGATCATATTTGGAACTCATGCATCCTAGGCATAGCACTAGTCTGCATCCTCTCTCACCCTTGACTCCCATCAATAGATCTAGTCATTACATTGTATTAAGCCTTTCACATATTGAACTACCAGTATTCAAATTTCTCCCATTTCTAAGGATTTAATGACTCTGCTTGTTAAGAATTCATAGCTTAGCATAAATTTGGTGTTCAACCCTTTTAGTGGCAGGGAATTTACTTTCTGTGGGTTTATCAGCCCTCCCAGGTAGAGTGAAAACTGCCAAGGGCCTATCTATGTGTGACACAATAGACAACAAACAAGAGATAATAAACAGCTGACAATAAACCACCTGAAGATGAAATCAGATTCATGCCAATAAAGAATATAGGCAGCAAAAGGATTAATTTACAAAAATACTGCAGGGGGAGGGGGTGGCAGCAAAAGGGTTAAATTTACAAGTGTTAATGACAAGAATAAGTTTATTTTCAAAATAGTTGTTCAAATAACTTTTATGGTTGTGTTGAAAGTAATTTTCAAGTAAAAAATACCTAATTTATGAGATTATTCAATTGTATATTTATGTAAATATTTATAGTTTCCAGTTCTGATAATCATAAATAGTTCTTCCACTTACTGAACCACCAGTGTACATATATCAACAATTTACTAATGCAAAAATTATTCTTGTTTGTGTGTTGAAATTCAAAAGTAGAATATGGTTGTGAAATCTTTTCAACTTCTTCCATCAACCTCTCCATCCTGCAGTAACGCTAGTCCCAACATACCCACTAGGAGGAGCACTTGGAAATCTCAAAATGTGGAACCCAAAGCACTGGAGCAGATCCCAGAGAGATATTATTAATGGCCACTCACAACAAATGTTCAAGCAGTACTTTTTTTCTCCTTACCCAATTCCTGCCAAATTCTGCAGATCCTATGAGGTGTAGTCAGCTGATTCAGTGAAAAGGTTGAGCTACCAGTAACTCATCTGCCGCCAGCATGATTTTACCTGCCTCGATTTATTGATCATATGTTTGGTTAGGACACGTGTCATCTATGAAAATGATGTTTATCCTCTCTTTGGATGGGTGGAAAAGTGCTGTGCCAGGCAATTCATGATGATTCAAACATTAACAATGAATAGCACGCAAAACTTTTCTTTTTCAAACACATAGCATTTTTTTACTTTAACTGGGCTACCATATGCCTTCCTGCTAAAACTTGTGGACTCTCGGACAGCCAAAAAAGAATTCAATGGCTTTAAGAAATCTGTTACTATAAGCATGAAGGTTGTTAATGACTTGGCTGAGCATGGTGTCGCCATGGTGATGAAGGCATATGTTCATTTTAACAAGTCATGTTGCTCACAATTTCCAAGTATATTCGAAATAATTTCTTTCTACTGCTTTAATAATAATGGCATGTACAACACAATGGAATCATTGATGAATAGGTTCTTTTTCTTCTTCAAGTCTCCTTCACTCATTCAGATTAAGCTGTATTTTAAATAAATGTAAAGAGTTGAATCTTGGACAGTCTAGAAAATGCTTAAGGGAATTTTTTCCCTTGATAAAAGATATTATTCTCTTCTCATGCTCATTATTTTCAGATACTTCAATACACCAGTGGAAAATCCCTAATTGTGGTATGAACACCTAAATACCTAAGTCATAAACACTGACATCCCTTAACAATACATATTTAATATCTTTCCAAAGATCTTACATATATAAGATATAAATAGGAAACCTTGAAAACATGTTTAACCATGTTTAATGTTAAACCAAATTGAAATTGAAAACATGTTTAATGTTAAACCAAAATCTTCCAAATCGATACAAGATCAAATCAAACCCCAGTCATCATCAACCCGAAGGTCAGTTTGGTAGGTGAGGGTAGATAGCTCACCCAGCATATACTAATTGCCGAATACGACGTGTGTGAAATTGACACATTCAACAGGGTAATAAGGGAGGCCAGTTCCTTTCCCTGTGCTGCCTGTGATCTTCCTGGTACCCGAAAAATGGTATTCACATCTTGGGTGAAGCTGAGGGTGCCCAGAATCGGTCGTCACCTGGAATTGAACCTGGGCCCTAAGGTCAGCAGCCCAGCACTCTAAACCACTGGACCACAACCACACCCCTCAATATAAGATAATACTCATCTATTAATAGGCAAGTTTTCCAAGTAAAAATCCTTTATATAGGTTATTTCCAGGAATCTCAATTTCAGATCTTTCCTCGATTATTTTTTATTTAACAAAATGAGTGACTATTAAGAAGAGAATGAAATTCAAAAATGAATTATGGGATATGGTAAAATTGACAAAAATTAGACATTTTTGGATAAAGGAATGATGAGAATGATAGGGAATAGGATAACTTTACTTTGAGAGTTGCTAAAGCTAGCACCTGGAATTTAAAACCCACAATGATGATGGGGTGTAGTGAAAAATGATCACTTGCAAAAGGACTTAATGGAAAGGTTGGAAACACAAGCCATTTGGATCATGATGAGGATTTAAGATAACAAAACCTTATTTTTCTGGAGAAACTGGGAAATTCCACAACAGTAACTTTAACAGAGTGACCCACTGGTGTGCACAAACAAATACAAGAATTTCAAAGAGTAAAAATCATTTTTTGACTTGAGAATTGTGTTTCTAAAAATGCCAGTTTAAGATGCCACTTTATACCAGAGAGCACATTTTCTGTCATCATTTAGGTAGGAATATTAAGTGACTTGCTTTTGCTTCTTCAAAACCTTCAAGAATGGCCAGATTCTATGGACACTGGTGAGCTCCAGATTTCTTACCTTACTAATACTTTCCCAAGAATTTCTTTCATGTCACTTCAAATGTGGTGGCATCAATAAGTGATAGCATTAACAAGATTTTATAATGTACCATTCTAAGAAAAATACATTTCCAAAAACTTAGGTTATGACAATTAGATGCTGAATGTATTTAAGACTGTAGCAATAAGTTTATGAACTGAATTAGTTGAGCAAAGTTGGTTGTGGTTGTGTATTTGTATATTTGTGGTTTCATATATGACCAATCTTGGGTAATTATTACGTTAAGGTTTTACTTTCCCCTATAATCCAATAAGAATTGAGCAGGATGGAGCCTTATGCTGGACAGCCTCCACCACCAATCTGATTCTTTCTCTCTTTTCATTTCAAGGATCACTCAGGATGAGGTATTATTCACTACATGAAAAATGAAATATGTAACAAAAACCTTTTATTTCTTTTGCCTTCTAATTTTCAATTACATGACATCACAACAGGGTGCATTAAGAATATAATTTGACATACCTAATCAAATTCTTCCTCCCACTACTCTCATTAACATGTATACAAAATGAGTTCTTGTTTGTCATTAAAAAAATTTAAGATGATCCTGCTACAAAATTTGCTTTAATATTGAGTACTAGTGAGATCAATACATATGTACTTCCATTTCCTCCTACCCCCACTGCCGTAACTCTTTACCACCTCCTGGTTAACTACCTACAATGCTCTCTCTTGATATTCCTATTTAGGCCAATAACATTTTTATTTATATTACATTAATACTTTCTTTGGAGAACATCAATTGGCAGTATAATTTACTAAAATGTGTAATTTTTTCAATCACTGTGAATTGGTCCTATGAAAAAGTGATTATAACAATTTCAATCTTTTGCCACCGACTTCAAGAAAAATCTTCTCAACTTTTTATTTCACAGTCAGAAACCACAGCTGCTAGCAGAGTAACTCTCCATCTTACACTGGCTACAGAGTAATTAGCTATTACAGAAATGCTGATGATATGTCAATCAATCTCCCAAAATCACTTGGGAGGAAATAGCCAAATGATAAGAGTGCACTAAATGTGCAGAAATCCACAAGAGATGGCATCATCCATACACAGATAGCATTGCTCACAGTAGCAAGACACTTCCTGGCCATTCTGTCACATCCATCAACCACCCACTATTACGTGAGGCACTTGCATCAAGACTTGAATACAGGCCTCAATGTCATTAGGTTATGAGTGCCATGCAAATGTTGACAGTTTGACTGACAATTGGAATTGGTTGTGACTTTTACATTATCTAAATTACATCAAAAGAGAACTATTTGAAGCAAATCTATGAGGTTATCACTCACACAGCTGATGAATCTTTCATTTGCCCTGCCCCACGAAATTTTTACATCATCATAATAATACTGGTCCCAGTGAATAAAAACCGCACGTCCCAGCATTAAATGCACTGCATGCCTTTAATGCAACATAAAGATTCATTATGATAATTAGTATACAATATATTCAACAGTATTAGTTACCGCCAGAACATTTTTTATCATTGATTGGGACATTTAATTTGAATATTTCCTTTTGTAAAAAACAAGTAAACTTTTATTAGACAGGATTTTCTTATTCCTAGCTAAAAATTTCTTCTTTGACCCCGAAGAAATTATGCAAACACAACATGCAACTGAATCAGCAAAGGTGAAACTCTCAGAAAACTCACTAATGCAACCACCAAAATGCAAACTCACGTAAAACTCAAGGATCTTTGAATTGGTTCCATTTCAAGAGCATTAAAAATGCTGTGGGAATGAATGCAATGAGGATATTATGATCAATTGGAATGCCTGAAATTATTTTCTGGATTACTTTGAAATAGTGACCATGAGATGGAACAGAGTGATCTGGGGAAGATTTAACACTGCTCTCATGTATGGGTTCACCAAAAAGCCACCCCCGATTTCGTCACGAAACTGAACTATTCAGAACCAGTGTTACCACCTTGTTACTTTGTATCAGCAATTTAGGGATCCTGTTTTTGCACCCAAGAAGTGTCTCTTCCCCCAAATGGCAAATCTCAACACACATATGCCCAAACTGCCCCTGCTCACTGATTGGTATCACAGACCTCCCCACACATTGTCATGGCGATCATAATTATGCACCAGTGAACGTATTCAACTTAAACAAGTGATTGTATGCCATTTATTTCTATTTTAGTGCAAATTTATATGCAATCATATGCAATGAAAAGAATCAGATGGCACAACAATTAGGGGTATGCATATTGGAAAATCTGAATTTGGGATAAAATAGATATTTTACACTGACGATGCCCATGGGTATTCAAGCGTTAGTATGATTTCACAGCATAAGTGATTGGATTGATTAAATATTTTTTTATAATCAAAAGAAATAAAAAAATCACTTTCTTGACTAAATGCAATAGCTTATTTTGTGTTAGCATAAGTAGGTTGAAGTAAATATTAGAGTAGTAAAGTATTAAATAAAGTAAAAGTAAAGTAAATAGTAGAGTAGTAAAAAGTAAAATTAGTAGAGAAGTGAAATGGAGCTGCTTTAATGCATTTTAAACCTCAGTCTAATAATAGGAATAATTAAATAGAATAATGGAGTGTAAATAGTTTCAATGGCCTTCCACCACTGGGATACCCTATTAAAGAAGCACACTTCAGTATATTTTTCAAACAGATCACACGTCCAGACCAATGACTTTTCTTCAGCATCAAACTGCATTCCCACTGAAGGCCACCTAAAACTATGTACTTGCATCAAAGCCAAGAAGCTATTTTTGTGGGCCCACATACATACAGTTCCTCCATGCCCACCAGAATAACAAAGAACTAAGAATTGCAAGATTCCACAAATAGCCATGAGCTCTATTCTTTGCCAATCCAGATTGAACCAACCTACTGGGGGATCTGTTTCTCATAGCTTCGAGTCAATTTTTGGATTCAAGCTTTGAGAAAAGGACCAGACAGCCACAAAATTCCTTCTCACTAATCACTGCGGACTCTGTGGACCTCCCCCTCTGTACTTCCACCCTCAAATGCGGATAAAGTAGTCTGCCACTCCCACTTACACACTGACTGAGTGAATTTTTGGATTGGTAGAATGTCTCTTGAGAGGTGATGATGCCTTCAATTTCATAATTTTTCTTCAGCCTCCCCAAATGTGGTCACAGAGAAACGCTTTCACTCATGGGGTACACCAAGAAGTGGGAAGAGACTCCATTAGAAGATGTACGAGTGCTGGAATTCTTCCCCGTGAATATCTCGCATGCCATCAGTCAACAGCCTTTCCACAGCATTTATGGGATTTTGTATATAACAATGCACTGCAACTTTATGTGGTGGTTATTGCACAAACACAGATGCACGACACACACACACACCAATGGTCAATCCTCATTGTCTCAGGTTCCTAAGCACATCAGCACCACTGAATTGCCACGTTGAAATGGTGGTAGCACTTCCACCAGAGTGGAGAAGCACCAATTGGTGACTATAACCCAAATGTCCTCACTATGAAATACAACACTCTGCCACCACTATGCCAATGACAATGCTATAATTCAACACACACCACAGAAGTCCTAACCAAGCGTGGTCTAATTCACCATGAATATTCAGATTGGCTTGCATTCAGTGGCATCAGGGGCTTTAAAAACTAAAAATGGGAATCTTATGGGAGGTAGTACACCTCTGAGGCGAACTGGTTAAATCATTGCCAATAGTAAAATGTCACTATTCCCAGAGTGAATTTTGTTTAAGCTTCCTCCCACTGATGAAGTTTATAGAAATATAACAAAAAATCAAAACACTGAAAACTTTGTTTTAAGCATTTTTGATATCCCAAGACTATTAACTACAAGTTTTTGCTTTTTTGTTTGCCAAGAACAAAGAGGAGTTGGAAACCAATCAGCCAATGAGGTCTCACTCGTGGCTCCTTCTCATGTTGCCTTTCCTTTGCAATGAAAAGCCTTCACTGTGAATGTGGACAACATTTTCTGATGATGGTTTATGATCTCGGGAAAAATTTCCTCTGATCCAGAAGAAGAATTTTATGAATGGTGCATCTCTTCTCCACAATTCCATGGGTGTTCAAACAAAAGCAGAGTCTCCAAATTTGTTCTTCACAACTCACAATTTAAAAACAAAATTCTTGTGTTATGGCTTTATGTTTTCCATACTAATGAAGACTATACACATACTAATGCAAAAATGAATTTAAAACAAAAGCGAAAGAATTTAATTGTTTTCAATTGAGAGTATATAACACCTAATTTATCCTCCCAGCAAATCCGTTGGCAAAAATTGGTCATTTTATAATAGCTTTAATGGGAATACCTGACAGAAAATTAGCTTTTAATTGGGTGTTCTGAATAGCATTCAATATTACTTTTGGTTCACAACCCATGGTTTTGGAAGCACTAGTGGAAGGAACTGGTGTCCATGGGCCCTGGATGCTGTGGGATGAGATCACATGCCATGCGGTCAGTGGACCATGCTCAGAGTGGGAGTGGTATTGGGTCATTGGCCTCAGCCTCAAAGAGCCGTGCCTCCCTCATAGGAGAGCTCTCTCCCAATCCCAAGAGCCGCAAAACCCAAACAATCCACATCCCAACTCATCATCCAACCAACAATCGTATGTTCTTAGTGGTCCAAGAATAATAAATATTTATTTCTTCTTCTTCCCAACCAACAATCCCTTGGCGTACCTCCCATGGATGATGGTACTATGCCATCCATGTTTAGGGGATGGTTAGTTGTTTCTCCCCCCCCATGAGTAGCAAATGTACAAGTGGGAAGGGGTTAGTGGGAAGGCATGGTGAGACTTATTGGAGGGCGGTGAAGACCAACACATCAGCCAGACGTGTGCTTTGAGGCAGCAGAGGGCACGCATTGCCCAAGCCCCTCTACTTAATCCCCAAAGGGTTTAACAAATCACAGGGCCAGGGGGAACGGGCAGTGCTCTGCAAACACACACACAATGATTATGGGAGCATGTGATAATTTACAACTTAGCAAAATTGCATGATCCTGGCATGAAATATGATTATTCTGGATACCTAGCTGAAATTTCAGTCTCACAAAAATGAAAAAAAGGATATTTTAAATATTTCAGCAAAGGTGATGATGTTACACAGAGGGAATGATGAGGGCCCAATATAGAAATCAATGGCAATTCTCATCCTGACTTTTTGGTTTGAAACTAGAAACCAGGGCAAACACACCAATGGTGCAATAATAGATAAAGAACAAACATGATTAGAAGCTGCCCGCATAATATGTAACAGCCTTTTTGGGGGGAGGAGAGGTAAAGAGGGGGGGTAGGGGAAGAGTCTGATCAAGTCCAACTGTGTGATCCAGTGCAACATGAGATTTTACAACAGGAGCTTGGTCAAGGATCAGAAATTTACATATTAAACGCAACAGAATCAATTTAAAATAGTTATTTTCATACCGCAGTCACAGGACAATAAATAAATGTACTGTTGATTAAATTGGTCTGAATTTTTTTTAAATTGTCAAGGAGAAAAGGAGCATATATGAGACAATATTGGTAGGGTGGTTACCAAATCCTGACAAAGTGTCACTTGTCAAGGTGTTTGGATGGGTCAGGTATGGTAAAAAAAAGTTTAATATAATATTCAGATATTCTGGTATGGTGTAATTGTAGTCATAAACTCAAGTTGCCCTTCTTGGCCACTGCCCTAAAAACACACAACATTTTTTTTTCAATTGGATGATGAAACAGGAAATTCTGCATTGGTGATAAATCAACGAAGGTTGGATATCATTGATGGAAATACAAATTCCAATTATCTGATATGATCATATGCTATGGGAAGGTCTGCTGAAGGCAGTTATGCACTAATCATAATGCAAAATGATGAAAGGGAGACTTGAACACTTTAGTTCAACAAACTCTTCTCCTGGCAACAAAAGGGAGGAGTGTGGCCAACAACACCACTTGCTCAATGGTAAGACTCTGTCTACAGAGTAATACAATATACTTTCACACTCTTCATAAACAAATCGAGCCACCTATTTGAAATGTGTACTGTATTAACAAAATGATGACACTTTTAATGCAATTGATATACATATAATTTCATGTTAACTAGAAATAACCTGGATGGAATTATTATTCAGGAAATTCAGAGTTTCTCAAGTTGAAGAAATCAGAGTGCACACATGCCAAGAGCAGATACAACTCCCCCATCCCTCCCTCCCCCCCCCCCCCCC
>LYUA01002973.1:63482-74162 GCA_002093875.1 Calopteryx splendens
TGTGGATGTTAAAAAGTGCTGGAGACGTGCAACACCCTTGTCTTACCCCCCCTCCCTATGCTCATTTCTTCTGTTATATTAATTTAATTATGATGTGTAGTATATCATAATTAAATTAAGAGACTACTCTTTAACAATGCAATTGGGATAATAAATGAGAACCACATTCAATCTAGAAACCAATATATTAAATTGAGTGATATATCAGTCATATCAAATTGACAATATTATATTGATATAACTTAAATGTTCACGCACACAATAGAAGATATCCTAAACATGGACTACTTCTATACCTATCATGGAATTCGTTTTTTCTCAAAATATGAAATTCTTAACCACGCATCTTAACCAGAAAGAGGAGAACCAAAGAGATATTTAAATCCATGCATTTAAAAATTCTACATAACTGCCTAAACAACTTTTGTTTTGAATGAGGGCTCCAGTGAGCATAAATGAATTGCACTCCATTATAAATTTATTAAGTACAGAGTTTGTCAATCACTCTATGACTACCAAACACTGCACTCCTGTGGTGAAACAAATTTCATCCAGAGCAGTAAACATGTAAAATAACTACATGGCTTCTTATTCAAACCGTTATATTTGTGTTTTAAACTGTTCATGTTTTACATAACATATATTGAAAAATAAATCTCCATAACCCCTCTGATTTACCAAATAGTTACACCAATCAATATATATTGGAACTAAGTTTGTATGTTGATACATTGTTGCCATTGCTAAAATGCACTGAAGGGACGGGGAAAGATGCACAGAATGTAAACTCAACCATCACTACTGTGCTTCTTTTTCTTTAGTTCTTTGGCACAAGAGTGCCTACCTTTGCATTTGTAAAAAATATGTGAAGTTATTAAAAAACAATGAGCAGTTTAATAAGTAAAAACATTTAAGTCGACCAAATATTTTTATATAATGTTTCCACCACACACTGCCAAATTTCTTTTTGAGCAAATGCGAGGGTATTAGACATTGGATATGCCAATGATGCCTTCTTAGAGCACTATGGAATCCACATTTGCCCAATGGTGTGATGGCATGAGTTTTCAACATGCACCCACTTCACTCCCTAAAATACTTGCTAAAGTGAAAATATTTTACACAGCCAACAACACTGCTTTTAGCTTGACATCAATTTGCCATATCAATGAATTGTACAACATCCCATTTCTCTTGATCATGCTTTTGTAAAATGCTCACTGAAGAGAGAGAGACTAGGTTATAGGTTCAGGACAAACTTCAAATGTACAATTCACAATGCATAACTATGATTTAGAGATGCAACCATAGCTGTGTTCTGGCAGGGATCATACAGAGACCAACCAATAACCCTCAAGGGAATAACAATGATTATGCTGGCAGATAATGACCAATGGGTAGGTTCTATGGTTTCACAGTAACATGACTGCATCAATGTTCCATTGATACACAGTCAACGCCCTTCTTAAAACTAATCTTAAAAATAACAGTACCTAACAATATAATGGCCCTAATGTAAGGACTAAAATTCTGTCAACTGATATCCTCCAATGAATGTTTGTAGTCTGAGGATCAATATTGTCATCTTTAGACACTGACACTCACTTCTTCACAACTGAAATTAAAATGTTTAGAACATAAATGAGGAAACTTTTTTTCAGCGTGGAATCTTACTATCTATTCTGTACACAATTTACAAATGGTAATATTTCATACTTCTACTTGAGAAAGTAAAGCCTTCAGGTCCATACTACTACACATACAGACAACCTTGCCATTAAATTAAACAATATGCTCCCACACGATGTAGGGCCGAATCATTTAAAGGAATAAATATATATCAGGCCTGACATACTAAACTTTATTAAAATCTTGCGAAAACATTTCCTGAAGCACTCAATTCTATCATTACCTTGTCTCCCTCCATTAACTCCAATAAATGATAAGCATGTATTTTATTCAGTTTGCCTTCTACCCATCATAATACTCCAGTTATGCAATAAACACGTAAAATACATCGAATAAGAGACTGAGAGCTTAGAAAAAAATTGTGTCCAAAAGAGGTGACCCACAGAGGGAGGTGATGCCAAGGGAAGAAAGAATAATGGAGACTGATGAATTAACGCATCCATTGAGGCACTCCAGAGAGTAGGTACGATGGCAAAAGCGTGCTCAATTGAAAACTGGAAGATCAATGTTTGAATGTTGGTCAAGTCAAATGACTTCTTTGCAGAGAAGTTCTGCACACAAATGCATACATACTCAGGGTTGAATTGGCAGTAAATATGAGGGTTAAAGAGCAACGTCCCCCTATTCCTACCATCACGAGTCCTGGCTTCAGTCCTGGCTTTCCTCTCTGTCTCTGGGGATGGACTTCCCCCTGGCAACAAACAGCAAAGTAAATAATGTCCATGGTAATGGCCACGATACAACTTGAATATGGTAAATACCTCAACTGAGTCAATATGGGTGAAGCCCCTATTGACTCAAAAGACTCCATGCAAAGGCCTTGTTTAATTATTGCAATGACACATCAATTCCTTTCACTTGTTGGGATTTGGTTTGGCTAATGAGTCATGTCCTCAACGGGTAAAGGATTGTCTCACACACACACACACATACATGTCTCAAGGGCGAGAGAGAGAGCATTAGTGGGCACAAGTGGGGTGGTTGGTGGTGGATGAGGAGGGGGGGGTTGGGGTGGAGGGGAGGGAGATGGTGTCGTGGCATGCGTACCTGTGGCCGTGGAGACGGGTTCGCTCTTGTCCGTGAGGGCCAAGTCGTCTGAAAGCAAGAGAAGGACACAGAGTGTGGGGAGAGAGTGGGTGGGAAGGGGGCTGGAGAGACACACCCACTCCTCCCCACACTCGAGGACCACCCTGCGCACGCAAGGAAATTGGCACGTTGCACAGGGGAGAGGGAGCTGGGCAAACCCACCCACCCTTCAAGAGTTCCCCCCCCCACCCCCAGGGAGACAGAGCTAAACTCCTGCTGCCCCCCCACGACCCCTCGGGGGTCAGCAGCACACACTCGACGGCAAAGACACATCAGCAAACGGAGCAAACTAAAATGTACATCAATCACAAATCTTAGGTGGGACACACCCACTTTCTTCACTGGTGAAGATGATGGGGCTTTTTGGATGTTGTTTTGACTGATACAGAAGAGACACTTCAAATGCAATTACATTTGCTTTGAAACACTCCCCTTATCATTTCCAGACAGAGTTGAGCATTGGGGAGAGACATATGATGACCACTCCCTTGACCCATGTGTTCTCGAGAACAAGTGCAGGCTGAAGTGAATCAAAGCGACCAACATGCAAATCCTCTTTACCAAAGTGCTGTGCTAACATCTTGGGAGTGACTGCAATTTAAAAACTGCCATGAGGTGGCAGGACATAAGGATCGTACAAAACAGTGACCAAATTGATCATAATGAAAACATTTACATCAATTGCTCCAATGATCCATGCAGGTGGTGGAGACAGAATGTGGTAATCATAAATGTTTTGCCTTAAACCATCTCACCATTGGGTAAGAGCGATGCAACATTGTAAACCTCATTTGGAGTGTATGTTTAAATTGTATGGAGTGCAATAGTTAGTGGCTTGGTCCACAAAAAAGAGAAGGTGCAATGATGATCAACTTGATTTTATCAAATACACAATTAAAGAATGCAATGCGTCTCCATATTTTAACAGAAGATTATTAGTTTGTTAGAACTGTTAGAGCAAAGAAGGATACAATCTAGGATAAAACTCATGCAAAAATTAAGGGATGTTATTTTCAGACTGGAGAGTGAATATTTTAACTATTCTCCTAACACCTAACCACACATGGACAGCATAAATGAAAAATATGAGAAATAGACTGAATATCCCACATAGGTCCCAAAATGCAATGAGAAGGGAGATTACATACTGCAATAATTCTTTTGAAAAATTAGAATGATATAATAGCTGTATAAAGTAGTGTAAAACTTTGAGAAGCAAAGGTCACCTCAAAGCATATCTCAATGTTTGGTGCATTAGCTCATAGCAGGAGGTTGATTCCATTGCATGGTCAAATAAAAATCTATACCTGGATGACTAATTCATGAGTCAAATTAATTATACTGTTATAAGTAAACTTCATTCTTTCTCTCCATTTCAATTGCATACAAAACCAGTTACTTTTAATTGGGCATACGCTGGATGAATGACAAAATATAATACTAATTTCAATGTTTAAGTACACATATTGTGAATTTTATTTAAATATCTGTTTATAGAAAAAAAGAATCATCCATAATGCTAAAGAAAATATTTGGTAAATACAATGAAATCATCATAGTTGTAATTTTCTGTCAACCACTTTAAGAATATGTATAACATGTTTTACAGCCATTACACACAACTTCTTGAGATTTGGATTTTCTCTTAACTGGCTCAGTAACAGATGCTACTGACTCAATTTTTTCAAGTATCAAATCCAGGTAAAATCCTATCCACGACAAAAAATTTGAATTGAACCAAAATGAACAAAATTTTGGAAGTTTAATGCAAAAACTAAGTCTAAATAAGTCTAAGAAGGCCTGCTCGTGTTTTTTATGCATCTAGTTGGCCTTTATGACCCCTAAGAGTTTTTACTTATAATACCTATGACAGTTTGTCCCAGAGTATTGTGATATTTGAATCCAGTCAACCTAACTGGACATGAAGTCACATCCTATCGAGAGATTTTTGATATGGCCAGCAACCTCTGAAAAACACAATTCTCTCTATTTAGATCCCAAATTCAAATCCTTTATGAATAGATGGATGCGTGTGTTTGAGTTTGTGTGAATGTGACTCACACCCATTATTTCCCCCTTGGTGTGAAAAATGCTCAACCCATGCCACAAATCTTTGATACAACTATGTAGGGTTATTTTTTATTATGTACATGGAGATTCATGAGATATTTGCACCCTTCTGATGTTTGAACAGTGCTCAAACAGTGATCCCTTAAGTAAGTGGGTCTAGATGTCATTATTTTCCCAATGAGTAAATCATTTAAATTAATGTCAAACGTGGCATTTAGCTTGCCTTTGAAATTGACTCATTGAAGCCCCTTGGCCCTCTCTTGTGAGAAAAAAATACACATAGAGTTGAAGAAGGCCCAAGGAGACACTGTGCCAACATTTACAATGCCGTGATGCAATTCTAGAAGTCCAGAATTCAAACCTAGAAACAATGTCTTCTGTGACTTTCCAACATGAACTAGCAATTTAATATTTGTGACTTAGAAGCAATTTATTTCACGCACAATGGCTTACAGGTGTTAAAAATAACTCAGACATGCATCAAACCTGAGAATCACACTGCACCCATATCAACAATCAATCTCTTGCAAAAGTGGCAAAGAACTGCGTGTGGGGAGGTAGAAGAGAGGGAAACAGTGGGATTGACTTGATGAGAAGAGAAGGGAGCTGTGGGAACTTGTGCTTAGGAAAAAAGGGGAACTGAACTATTTTCATTTTGTTTTGGCATTGTTTTCCGAAAGTGAATCACCCAACTTCTTGAAAGAGCTCTTTGACTGGCAGTGGCCAGTGGCAGGACTGCTGACATTAGGTCCCTTCCCATCTAGCCATCCAGCCTCCCTACTTTTCAAACATTCTTGAAAGTCAATCCCAAGCAGTCAAAGACAGCCCAATTCACTAAATTGTCTCCTGTGCAGCAATGCAACTTTCTGCTACAGCTATTGGCTTCCCTCATCATTTATTGGATTGAATCATCATTTACTTATCAATATAAACCAATGAATAATCATTTCATTTTTTAACTGATTACAATTCGAAAGTGGTATTATAATGGTGCATGCCACAGTAAACAAAAGTTTTCAATTGAAGCTGAGCTGGTTGTAATCAATAGCATAGCAGACCTTACTACATATTATAATATGTAGTAAGGTCTGAAATAATACCTAAACAACCCAGAACCAAGGGATAAATTAGTTTCTAAGAGCTTAGGAACTTGCCACTGTGGAAACAATGTATATGTTGTAGGATATTTTGTGAACAATTGTCTAAAATGCCATAAAATGTGACTGTTTAGGAGGATGGATGATGTTTCCCTCATGCAAAGAAGATTTAGGTGGCTATAGAAGGCACAAGAAGAACACTCGTTAACCCCGAGTTGAACTTCAAATTGTCATACATGTTCACTAACTATCTACTGCCTGCAGCTATTCCTGGAAGCCTCAAGATAATTATGGGACAAGAATAAAATAAACCCAACCCCTTCATCATGTAGAATCACACATAACATTCCAAGATTCATTATCTGCGCCAATGCCGCAGGGAAACCCACTGACACAAACAGGAGGAGAGTAGAGGAGTGGGGCAAGTGCACGGTTGGGTGGTATGAATGGTTTTAACTGCGTAAATGAATTTAATGAGGATATGTAGGCCACTCTGAAACAAAACAGAAGTGGTGAGAGCAAGCTGGGATGACCAAAAAATCAAATTCGCTTAGAAAATAAAACATGAAGGGTTCCAGTTCTTTCTAGCCAGAGCAAATTCTGCAAAATGGCTTCACACCAACAGGTGCTGCACGAAAAAACTTCCAAAAGTATTTGGGATCTCCAAAAAAACTAGTGGAACACGTCCATTCTGAAAAATTGCATGCTTATGCTAAATGCCACGTGGTGAATATCATTTAAAGCCAAAAATTAGAGAGAAGCAGAAAAATGATCAGAACAGGAGTCTGGACAGGAACTGGACTGGGTGTCAATCACTTTTCAAACACAAAAACAAGGCTGGTTGGAAAGTGTGAGACATGTGGTGGTGGGAAGGAATTCAAAATCAAACAAGAGTGCCTCTAAGGTGAGAGGAGAGGGGGGGTGAGAGGAGAGGTGGGGGTGAGAATGCTAGCGTTAATTAGAAGTGATCACGTGAGACCAATCAAGAGACAAAGTGTGGAAAACAAAAGAGAATAACAATCAAAAAGATATGATAAAAACGAAAAACCATAAAACAAGCAATCGGGAATGATTCCAGTGAGAGAAGCCATGCACAGAGATTTCTTTATGGAAGTGAAACCATGACTTGAGGGTATGCATACACATTGTGGAAATAATAATAAAAACATATTAGCATTTCTGATGCAAAATAGGGCATGCTTTATTGAAAGCCAAACATTTCCATACACACTGAATACAATAAATACAAACCCACAAATTCATAAAATTTTTCAAATTAATGATTTTGAATTTTAAAAATGGTGTACTAATAAAGTTAACTGTTCACTTTTGTTATCAGCAAATATTCAAAAATAGAATATTCAATTTTTTCCTGAAAAGACTTATTTTATGGACTATGTTTTATTTCAAGCATGCACTTACATATGTTCAGTTCTGTCATGAACTACTGCTCTTTCACTAACAAGTTAACATTTAAGGCTCGATTTAAAAAAAACTGGAAATTTTTTTGAAAATAAAGATTTGGTCTAGACTCTCAGCTTATAGATGTGGAGTGAGAGATGTAGTTCTTCAATAAACAAAAGAATGCACCAAAATATAGATGGCTGGAATATTTAGTGCCACAGGATGAAATACATTCTAAAGGTGCCACAGTAGAGCCAGCACTCATAAAAAAATGGCAAAGTTATAAATTAAACTAAAAACCACTAGAACTCAGTAATGGAAGAATAAATCAAATGCAGTAAAAATCATTTTCTCAAATGTATACTTCCATCATTTACTACAGCCATTAACAAAAAGATTAAATTACAACACAAATCTACTTCAAAATGCTTTATATGTCCTGCTTAAAACAACAACATTAATGTAATAAAACACTTACATTAAAACAAAAACCAATAATTTTTACTATACAAAAATATAACAAATAAGATCAACTAATACTATGAATAATTACAATATGAGGATTATACAATCAACTGGAATTAATTTCTTTGACACCAACACAAATTACTTTACATGGTAAAAGATGCCATATTTACACCCAAACATTAAAATGATATATAAAAAAATTGAAAAATGTGAGAGATATTCCAAGTTAGCATTCCCAGCGATATCTAATCCTTATTGGGTTCGTCCCCATGGCAAAATTAGATACTAACTTGGAGGTGGGTGGGATTTCATTGCATTTCAATTGCGAGCCATTCGTGGCAGCAAGTGGGAGAGTATCCATCCGCCCTCCACCTCACTCACCCACCAAGGGTGTAGGCGCCACTGAAGCACTGACCAACCCTGGTGAAATGATGACAATCTCACCAATGCCATTTGCTGTGGAGGGACTTTGGTAATTACCAAGAGATTACATTGCCAGGAATTCATACCAGGCAAATAAAACTTCCATCCATAGATAACTCACAAAATGTACAGATGAGAGTGTCAATCAGGAAGATTCACCTCATCACTCAAAACTAGCATGACCATTATTTTAAAATTTTCTTCTTATCACTTGATTCATTAAAATATAGGGCAACTCTTCCATTGCCCCTGAAAAGAACTTCACATTGGCATGTCAGTGACATTTGCCAGTTTTTACTGTGCAAATATGGTTGCATTTATTTATTTGGTGCACTTAACATATAGTGATGATCACAAAGATGCCTCATGCAGAGGTGGAAATTCAATTCACCAAGCAAATAAGTAGGAATCAAACTGAAGATATCCAAAAACTAGTAGTAAAATGTTTTAAATAAGGAAGGATCTGTGCTGACGAAAATTAACCTAAACTAAAAAAATCCTAAGTCGAATAACAACAATAATATACAGATAACATCTCAACTTTAGGTGCTAGAGTAAACAAAACTTAGATTAGTGAAGTTTGTGCTTTGCCCTATACTTCCATGAGCTGTGTCTCAAACTCTCATAAGTACAATTACATATTCACATGTTAAAGACATCAGTTTTTAAACACTAAAGCATTAGTAATGAAAGAGCATAACATATGCGTTGAATAGCAATCCAAAGACAATTAAGATTATTCTTTCAACAAATCCATTTACTTCTTGAGCAAAAAGTGGTAAATAAAAACATCTTGTTTTTTTAATGGCAGGTCAGCTTTGAAGGGAATGCTTCTCCACTTACCGTGGAGTGGAGTCGGTGATGAAAAATTGCAGCAATTTTCTCATCGAGGATAAAGGATATTGTTAAAAATAAATGCCCTGAGCTATCTTCATGTCTCTGATGTTACTACATGATCATTAGCAAGTGCGCTGTGAGAAAAAGGCTTTTAAACTACCTATATGCATATCCCATAACAGGATTTTTTCTTAATCAGGTTCATGAGACCAGCAGGAAAAGAAACTATGTTTGAACGCCACTGTGGGAATGACTGCCATGCATACACGCTCCATTGACAAATCCATAACGACAAGGTCCATTGATCCCACCCCCCCATCACAAGCCATGCACCACACAACACCCTCCCCCTCCCAGCTCAACACTTAAAGGTGTGCACCGTAATCGTGCTCGTGATATTTCAAGCATTCAAGCAACATCCACCGAATGCAAACTGTGAATCCGCATGAGCAGCCGAGCCCTCGGCTACATCCTCCTCCTCCTCCCCCCCCACCCCATTTCCCTCCCCACCCAGAAACTTTATGCCTTACTTTCGAGTGCTTCCAATAGGAAGTGTGACAACTATTGCCACGCTGCCTATTTTTAAATTCATTAGCAGTCACTGAGACTCAGTGATAACAGCAAAATTCAGAACAATGCAAGCCATCCAATCAAAGGGTTACGGGAAGATTTCAACAGCAATGTTCCTAATTTCCAAACTATATGAAACCATAGTCTGAAATTAATATCACATTTGGTGTTGGATCATAATATTCCATACATTCATTGGAAGTAACAATGTTTAAATTAAGTTTCTCCATTTTGAATGAGATACTTACATAAACATTTTGATTTGCTCTTGCACATGTCTACCATGGGGATGGTTCACCTGTTTCACATCATAATTTGGGGGCAAATGTTTGCCTGATTGCACAGTAAATTATTTTACATGTCTATTTTTTATGAGCAAAACACTACGCTCCAGATGTAAAAAGCACAATTGCAAAAATATTTTTCCAGTGCTTGGTATGCACCATAAATTCTCCTAAACTAATTCACCAACGACCTTAACATTCTAAGCATATGCAGATGTATTTACAAGGGAGTGAGGCACGGACCAATCCGTCCCTAAGCACCCAGATTCATCCCAGGGAGAACGCAACCTACTTCACCAGTGCCACTGGCGTTCCCAAGGAAAGTCACTTTTCAACAACTTCCTACGGATCATACGTCCAAGTGTCTTGCACTGAAAACACCCGTGTCTCATTGGACAAATCACAAAGACTGTCACCAATTCCTAAAACACACAATCCACATCCCTATATATTTTTTTACCATTTCCTCCCTCCCTGGAGCTAGAAGATATTTCAAAAGAAAAAGTAAAGTTACTGACAGCAAATAGGTATCCTGTTTCTTGAGGTGAAATTCAAAATGTACGAACCGTAAGTGCATAGAACGTCCCTCTGGGCCACCAAGCACGACTGCACCCCCACCCACCCCCCCTTCGCTCTCCCCACAGTTGGAATTTCTTTATGTATATATGTATATATATATATATATGTATATATATATGTATATGTATATATATAACACTTGGACGTCACAAATTCACACAAAAATAAACACA
>LYUA01002975.1:46617-56712 GCA_002093875.1 Calopteryx splendens
GCCCCCCCCCCCCCCCCGCATGGTTTTCATACCATCCCCTCGGCGTCTCCCATCGCCACTTCATTCCCTGAGTTCTCTCTCTCTCTCTCTCTTCAGTGACCACGTCACTTGACGCAGGCGGAAAATCGGTCTGCGAGGAAAGTGGCAAAACCCTTGGTCGACATTGCATTCGTCTCGAGCTGTTTGCGTCGAACTCATGCGACAGAGTTAAACTATTCAATTTCCAGCCCTCGGTTCTCTTACAGCTAACGAAATATTGAAGGATGACTCAATTTTCACTAGTACAACCAGAATTGCTATTATAGCATCTACAAGCTCACTGAAATGATAAAAAGAGACTTTTTCATTTTCGCTACCTGTGGAATTACATTTAAATATGTCATACCAAAATCTTAAATCACTAAGGGACAAAATATCCCATTCCTTATTTACCCGTTCAATTGTTACTGGGTCACAAAAGATTGACCGAATAATTTATTTTTACTTTAACGCCATAGAAAGAAATGATTACAGATGTGGAATCATGATGCATTTGCCTAATATGTCTTACGCAAATCACCATTATTACAGGTATCATTACGACAACGATATCAGTTTAAACAGGGTTTCAAAACAACTCTTGGATAGGATCTCTTGGGGGTGGATACAAGGAAGAAATATCGTTAAGAGGAAATCAAGTGTCTTTTCTGTCGCCTTAATGAATCTGAAGATTTAGTGGAATGCGTGCAAGGGACTATTCATCAGATGACCTCAACGCGAATCTAATGCAAGGCAGCGGCTTTTTTTGGGCTTTTAAGGAAATTTCATGGTATAAGGAGCCCTCCACAGGATCAATCCATGAATATTCGGCAGAAGCGCGTTGCGACTCACCATATTCATCGGCTTTCAGTATCCGGTGTGCCATAAAATTCTCATCACACAGAAGCCCACAATTCGTTGATTTTTTTATTTTTTTGCTTTGGTTAACGTAAAAATTCGCGTTAAAATGCTTTCGCAAAACGCCCAACAACTGGAAAATTGCAGGGAAATCACGCTATGGAAGGGTAGAAGCACAAGGGGAAACTAAACTTCCGCTATCAAGGCATCTAAGGGGCAGCTGTCTCTTTTCCTGTCCACTTTCGCGTGAATTTACCCTCCCGAAGATCATGATTGGGAAATGCTGGGGATCATGCTTGAAATCGGTGACGCAATCGGTGGAAAAAGGAACCCAGAGGTACATTTAATCGTAATTGAGAGCTAAGGAAATATTCTATGCAGCCTTAATTACAATATGAATCTCCATACTTCCCCTTCCATTTCGCACATTCAGCTCCATTCCCTTCTCCAGCTAATTACTTAGAGTGTAAATTCCGTCTGTTCAATGGGGCTAGAAATTATAAACTTTTTCATTTTTATGCCACAGTAAACTTAATAGAATTGGTTTGGCATTATTATTATTTCACATACTAACACGATCTTATTAGATTCGGCTATTTATTCCATCCATAGCTGAAAGAAATAGTGTTCCAACACAAGAGGGTACCTTCAGATGACATTGTGATGTATAGCCTCAAGATTATCCCGTAGCCCTTACAAGGTATCTTATGAGACACATGAGGTGAAAATAAGAGATGCAAGAAGTTGAAAAATGACGATATCAACACCAAATAAAATTAACTATGCACTTAAGAGATTGATAAGTATTAACAAAATGGTATTTTCAACGCAAAAAATAACACACATTGCATATATTTTGTTTAATTTCTATATTCAATAAAATTCTTTTTCTGCAATGCCCTACGCTGGAGGCAGAATACCTGGCCCGGTGGAACTCCAGGGAATACTTTGCTCACCTTGTAGATCGGAAAAACACCAAAACCTTAGCTGATCATATTGCTCATTAAAATATATACAAATCAATTACTAACTTTATTGCATTTATAACCCTTGTTTTATGTATATCTTTACTTTTTCCTGGTCTAATGACGTTTAGAATTTATGCAACCGTATTTTATATCCATTTCCCTAATGGTTGAAGCAGTATTGAATACTAAAGGTATATTCTTTTTACTGGTCGTTACTATCACTTACCATTCACATTCAACTAATAATTGAACGTAAATATGAACGTTCCTATTCGTATTATTCAAGTTACTACGAAATACTTTCAATGCTTACACAAAAATTAGAAGAGGATAGCTATTTCTTCCTTCTTTTTAAAATGTTGATTGGCAGTAATTTAATTGGAGGCAACAATGACGGTAGTCTTTCTATCACAAAGAGGAGCTCTAAACATCTGAAATTTAAAGTTTAATCACATATTTTTCAAATTTTTTGCTAGATAATTTATAGGCATCGAGGAAGTAAGATAAACTTGACTTTGAATCGTGAAAATACGGAAAAGAAGGAAATCGGTTAATATTTACATATTTTTATGAATTTAAGAAGAAATACTCTCTAAAAAATGTAAAATCTCCTCTTCCTCCTTGACCACTTGAATCGAGCTCGGGTCTTTTATGAAAATGAAATTTTTGTATAGGGACTCCCTAGCTTGTAGGAACACAACAGAGTTCTCCTTATACCTCTAGGTGAAACCGTTTTTGTTACAGAGGGTGAGCGTACAGACGAAAACTTGCAAAATTGTATAAATTCGGAATATAGTGAATAACAATATTTAATTTACTGAACTCAAGTGACCAACATTAAGGACAAATTAGTAAATTAAATTAATAGTTGGCAACGAACGCAAGCACCCAGCCTATTGGCGAAGGAAAACTCCAATTACTACTACAGATCATGACGGATGACCTTAATATATCCTCGGCCAGCCAGCTCTTTAACTAAAATAGCAACAAAAGTATGCTTACTGTAAATGTGGTATTCTTCTGGCACGTAATGAGCGTTTAATTCCTCTAAATTAAACAGGGAAAATACTGCAATAATGAATAAATAAATATTTTGCTGTTTCAGGTTTTCTACAATTATTATCTAATTCATCAGAGGTTTGCGGCTGTTGTATCGTAAGTTATTTTAATGTCCATTAAATCTCCAGGGCTAAAATTCCAAGGCGACGCAGCCCTGCCAGTTGAAATAATCATGTTTTTAAACCATTTCAGTTATTTTCATATTTTCTTCCATAGACTCGACTGAACTTATGTAAAATTGCACATGCACTAGCTATCATAATCATTATTACAATCCTTAGATTGTCTGACTTTAGCCTTTCACTCTTTCTTTTCCAACGCCCACTCCCTCACTCCCTAAATTCTTCCGTCAGCCTTTCTTTCTTTGACCCAAGTATGGTCTTCCTAATGGGGTGCTCCCTTCCACCAAGGTCTTAACAAATATAAGTCTCAAATTGTTCTAATTCATCTTTTTAATTTTTTTAACATTCATTCATATGGTCTTTTACCCTCCATCCTTCTATATCCTCCTCCGTTTCTCATTCAAAATGACAAGTTGATTTTAAGTATCATCCTCCAGCATCAGGTTTCGGATTATATTCTCCTTTTTGCAATACCAAATATTTTAAGAATTCACCAATTTGCATCTGTCACTACAACTTAAAACACTAGAAAGGGCATGCATTTGGTTAATGCAAGCTTTCTTTCTGATGAAGGTGGCTGTTCAGTCACCGAAGACTCAAAGTGAGTGTTACTATTCATTTGTGCCACTATATTTCAAAGGCTTGAAACTGTAACTCTTTTCTCCGCTGCCTGCGAAGGGTCTTTCGGGTTTCTCCTTCACTCAGGACAAATACCTGATCGTTACTTCATCCCCGAACTCCACTTTCCCTTTTATTCCGCAACCCCTTTCTAAATCTCCATTCCCTTCGTTGTTATTGCTTTCGACCCCGAAGTGGAGCTATTCCTTTGACGGGGTCCTCAGTGGCTGTAAATGTTATTTATATATATATTCTATAATTTGTTCATTTTTTTTTCTTGTAGACATTTTTAATTCGGAATAAAAGCTTTGAATATGAATTACGGACATTAATTTATCTTTTATAAGCGACAAAATTTAGATTTTTAAGGTTAAGGAACCTTAATATTGCCCACGCTAAGTGCAGCATTTCCACCTAACGATTTCGTCACACTATCGGTCAGTTTCGGCACATTATCGCCGGTTAGTCCAAAGAGGCTCCAAAGCCAATGCCAAGGAACGCATTTACTTTACTAAAAAATCCCTACTGAAAGGACTACTTTGAAATCCGGCATTCTATTGACCGTGCCCTACCACTTGGAGGCATTTGCATTTCTCAGACACCAGGACATTTGTAGATAATGTAAGGGAGGCCCAATGAGAAACGATTACTCTAACCTGAAAGAAAACAGCGTGAAAGGTATTTCATGTGTCAATTCAATGTTTTCTGCCAAGTGTGTTGTAGTCTGAGGTGAAATTTTCGCAGCATATTTATTGGCGGTTTTGATCTCAATAACACCAAACGATACATTAAGATACTCCTCGGTTAATAATAAAACATAGTTCTTAGCACGAGAGCCAATGCAAAATTACAAGAATGGCTTAAGATATAATTACACATGCTCCTTAAGCATTCAGGGCAACAAGTGAAAGAAGCAAGACACTCTGAAACACTCTGAGTGAAGCTGAAATATTAATCAATCATGAAATGTATAAGATTTTCAAGCACCATACATTGTAATTAATGACAGGTAGACCTAAACCCAATACATTTCTTTTATTTTTTAAAAGGGAACGAGAAACAGATGTGCCACAGTCATTACATACTTGCCTAACATTTTATAATTTTATGGTGTTTTAAACTGAACTCAAGGTTAGATTTATGCTGCGTTATAACAACGAAAATAGATACATGTCAGGGACTTTTAAAGAATAATTCACCCTTATAATTTTCAATTTTGTCCTAGTTTCACAAGTTAATTTGTTACGTTACTTCCTTCGTAAGTAAGAAAGACTTTAGCATACATTTCAAGATGAGTGGCGTAATCTTGAGAATGGATTTTTTGTTGTGTAGTTCTCGGTGAAAAATACCGACATGTAAAAATAATACCAAAAATGATCAATCCAGCACTTTTATTTCACATGATCTTATTTTCATATTTCCGTCATTCCGATACCTCTATTAATACTTTGATGAATATCGCTATTTGTAGTTCTAGGATTATCTATTTCAAATTACCAACCAAGTCGAAAGTGATATTTTGACAAGTCATACAAGATAATTTTTTTAATTTTTTAATCCTATTATTGTGTTCTCCGTTACCTAGCCACTCCTAATATTTCGCGTTAATCTTTTGCTAACTCAATTCCGCGCCGGCGCACAGCGATGACTAATTCAAGATTAAGCGGTTGCCGGGACAACGGGCTGTGAACGATGACTATTATGTCAGTGCAAAACCCTTTTCAACCCCTTTAACCTCATTTCCTCCCCCCCCTCCTCTCCCGCCCCGAACCCCTCCTCCGCTCACCCTCTCTTCTCCATCCGCAATCCACCCCAACCACCCCTCTGCCACACCTTCCTAACTCCCAAACCCGAAAGCTCTTGCGCTTTGAAGGGCGTTCCGAAAGGCTGGCGCGGAAAGTTTCGCTCGTGGTCTCTCCCTTCCATATCATGGGAAGGTGGCAACTGTTGTCGCAGCCTGATGTTCGTATCATACTGCTTCGGGTGAAGTGAACAAAGTTGGGAGTTTATGAAAGCATTTCGGGTTTCGGGGCAAACTTTTGAAATGGGAAGTAAACTTAAAAATGGCACCTGATGAAACCTGGTTATAGAGCACTGGCCTATCAACAAACATGACTGGCTTAGTAAGGGAGGGAATGGCATAATCTATTACCACAGCGTCCAAGCTACTACCCTCAGAGATTGAGCATGATACACATATGCCTACTTCAGTTCAGTAAACCCTAGACCTGGTGAATCGTGGACATTTCTACTCACTGAAGTTTTTCAGGTGTATTTAATATAAGAATTATTGGGGGTCAAATATCTGGGTATATTTTAAAATTAACATTTTAAATCTAGAAATAGATTAGGAGATTTGGGCATTAATAATTGTAATATAATCTAGACGGGATACGCCCTTGGTGGAGAGAGGTGCGAGAAGGGAGAGAAAGGGAATTTTCTAATTACATTACTCAATTTATTGAACTAATAGCACTTTTTGAAGGAATGGTCCAATAAAATTTCGATAGATTTTAAGCATGGAACCGAAGTGTAAATGAATAATCATTAACTTTCAAAATTTATTTTATTATAATATCTTCCAGAACTAAAATTAGGAGCGGAATAAAATGATACAATTGCAAATAAATCATTAAATATAATGGAAGCAGAAATCTGAGAAATTAACAATAATAATTATTTTATTTTTCATGATTCTTTCTTTATCACACCAAGGTGTATCTCATAACAGGCTACAGAAGCGTGATTAGCACAACAAATGAACGAAAACGGAGGGGAGATGCACAATATATATTAAGTGTACGACAGTGAATATTTGGAAGAATCTGTTAGGTACAACCACAAGAAGTACCATGGACGGAATTGCCTCTCACGAACAGACAGCGCACCCTGATCGGCTTTGTACTTCCTCTAAACGCAGTATTGAACGCGGGAATAAATAGTTATATTAGAGGCACATGCTTATCGTGTGTTACTGATTGCTGGTGTAAATTGTTAGAATCTCTTTATGCCGTCCTCGGTTTGAAAAAATCTAATATATTCTGAGGCGTGTGTAGGCGACTGGAGGAACCCTATAGGACCGGGGTGACACATTTCGTGGAAAAACAGTGATTTTCAACTCTCAAATTCAAGGGGGTGGGACATTCTCCGATTTAAAAGGAGGGGCAGAAGTTACAATGGAGGGAATAGATGACATTTTGAGATGTGAAGTTGCCATTGGAGTTAATATGCAGTGGGACATTTGTAGTGGGGAGGCCGATGACGGAGAGAGGTGCGAGAAGGGGGAGAAAGGGAATTTTCTAATTAGATTCTCGAGTTGCGAGTTGAGGGAGTGTTCGGGATAGATCTTTCACCCGAAATCTACTGGCTCGATTCATCCGATTTTACACGGATTCTAAAAAACTTAGGTTTGTAGAATCAAAATTTATTTTCATTTATCTGAGATGTTTATGAGAGCCTGTAGTACAAGGCTTAGCACATGGTATTTCTAACAAACCTGTGATTCTTATTAAAAAACATAATATAAAAATTTTAAAAATTAGAAATATTAGTGACTTTGAGCAAGATGTTCCGACCAATCTCTTGTGGAAACCTGTCTGGAAATGGTATTAAATATTCCGAAAACACTGGTATCTCAGCTGAGCATGGCTATTGCGACTCCAAAGCGAGGGGAGCTGTTAATTAGGATCTACCTTATGGTTATCTACGGTGGCGCTATAGTAAGATAAGAATTACCCGAATTGGCTACCAGCTCGATTTACTTTACTTGAGTGCTGTTTACATTAGCTGCAGTTCTCCGTGACTACGCCAGCTTTTTTCTGTATTTAGTTCGATTCTTAAATCAGGGTTTTTTTTTAAATTGGTCCCTAATACCCCATATTTGATTGAGATCTAAATAAAAAAGACGACATGTCTTATTCATATTATTATTCCCTTCTGCTTAAGCTTCGTGTTTCAGAATGCTAACTTATTCAAGATGGCATAGCTTTATCTACTTACGTACTTTTCCCGCTGTGTATCCAACGTGTTTTACGTTTTCGAACTGCACGAATTCATTCCTATATGGGACAACAGAGACTTCATCACACTTGGTAAAACTGTAGGCTATTGCAATCGATGGCGATAAAAAGTTTATGGATCGAATTCTCACTACCAAGATGAATAATGTGTGACCATATGCGGTTTTAGAACCATTGTAGCACTGTTCAATGTCAAGTGAGATGTCAAATGTCAATTGGATTGTCAGGTGAGGGCGTCACGCTCCACTACCACAGAAGCCAGTGAGATGTATGAGAAAAATATACATTCTCTTATCCTAAAATTGCAAACAATGAACTTTCCTCGAGTTTTATTTTCTACTTTTTAAAACATTTATGAACGAATAAGTTTTGGTAATTTTAGGGGAGGAGAGAAGGTTATTGGGATAAATATAAGGCAGGAGAAGTGGATGCAGGGTGATGGTGATGGATGAGTGGCGATGGTTTGTTGAAGAATATGATAGAGGGTAGAATGTTGGGTAAGAAAGGGAGAGGGTGGAAGGCTTGCTGTATGGAATGAGGGAGGCAGAAAGTATGAAGAAATGAAGTAACGGTTACTGTAGGGGTGTCTCCATCAGAAACCTACCCTAACCGGTAGATTACCAATAAACACCTTTTAGCCCCGAAAAAGGTAAAGTAATATAAAGCATCAGAAAAATATCAATTTTTTTCATATTAAAATATTTTAACCTCAGTTTTTCGTCCAGTCTATAATGATAGCCTAGACTGGTTCTGAAAACAACACATAGTTGTGAGTCAATGTAGGTAGCGTAAGCAATGTGTTGTAAATTTGTTCATGAGAAACATAAATGTAATTCACCTCTTCAGTGCGTCACTTAAAGTAGCAAACGGATACGTAAAATACTGCCAAAAAGAGGTGGGGGTGATTCAGATTGGATATCAATCACTGGGGATAATCAGAGTCACGATGAAATTTTATCGCAACCGAATAGGGATTGAGTGCCTGAAATATTACGCTGCCTGTAGTGAAATGCAACACCCTTATCACACCATTAACTCTTGACTTACTGTCTAACTTCTCGTCGAGAAATGAAGTCCATATCTGTTGTTCATCGACACTGCCAATATTTAGCGGATGCCCAACTGATAACTCCAGCATATAAATATATTGAATTGACCAGTCTCGTTATTTCGAGATGAAATACGGAGCTCCCAATGAACGAGCCTAGAATACATCTCGTTAACGCGGTGGGCAGCACTTTGCTTATTAAGCGTTTGGATTTCATGCCATTCCATGTTTGTCTATGGTTGAATGCCATTATAATATCTATAATGCGGTTGGTTGATTATTTGATTATAATATTTTAGAACATGTCATTATAGGTTTCTATATTCAGAAACTAAGTATGATAGCTGTCCATAGTGCTACGAAATAAGTTCTTCGAATAAACGAGAGGAGCATAACCGATATCAATCTATGTCCATACATTGACATTCTATAATTTGTATCGTGTGCTTTGGAATTTACTCTAGTCATTATGCATATCGATTGTCAGAGTATAAAAAATATTTTTTTTCCGGGTCGGACACATAACAGTGGTTCAGTGCTAGTGGATGTGCGTAAAATTACAAACGCACGGCCACACGCAAACGCACGCTCATTCTTCCATTCGATTCGTGCGTTGGTGCACCCGTATATCTCTCGAAGGATTAATTAATTCCATGCATCAGCGATCGAATGATTTGGCGCGCCTGGCCATTAAATATTGGCGAGCGAGTGGGGTGAGAAATTATGGGAATTATGGAGAGTAATTTAATAACTCCGTAGGTGGGTTGATGACTACAAGGGTTCCATAGGGTCACAACACTTAACCGCTCCTTTAATGGGCGTCAGGTTACCCTTGAATCATATTTCGCTAAAACTCAATACGGTAGGACATTGACAATTTCTAATTTCATCAATCTAAAACATTTTCTAATCTAAATCTAAAGCATTTCAGTCCTAAACTCGGAAGCCCTCCATTCTGCCCTTTATCCCGTGTCAATTCCCTTTCTACAGTGTAGGTCTTCCTTCTTACATCACTCTTCATTTGACCTACATATTTATTCCGAAAATAGGGTATACCCTGCGAGAGGAGTGCGCAATGTGCTCCAAAAAGCTTTGAATTCCCTTACATCTCATGAATATATTTTTTTTATTAATGGACCGTTTTCAAATATTTGTTACCTATGCTGATTCGTTGAGGTGGATTCGTGCGTCGGATGTGGAAGTTTTTGGTTTTGGTACGTCCCGTGAGGAGGAAGGGAGAATTTTCCTTTTAAGAAGCGAGCTTGGGTACTCACGTATCCGGAGGGCAGAGGGTAGGGATATCAGGTAATTGTCCAAAAATTATTCTTGCTTGAGACTTAAGACTTTTCTGAAGGAACTCCACCCAATAATAAAAGACAGCGACA
>LYUA01002976.1:41548-62064 GCA_002093875.1 Calopteryx splendens
TTTATTTTATTTGAAAAGTCCTGGAACTTTTGAATTGCACCTTGTATATATGTCATATATTATTTCACAATTTGAAACCGCAGTCTTTAGAATCTCTGGCTTTTCTATTGTATTCAGGAGTGGGGTCCCTTCCTCTCTAAATGAAGGATTTTAATAATAAAATTTTGTAAAAAACCGAGTTTTTTTCTCCCCCGTGATGAATCGTTTCCACCGAGTAACGGCCGATGCCACCGTATCATATATATAATTATTTATTTCCCGTGTAAAGGTCTACAGCAGGGCTGTGCAAATAGTCGCTCGTGCCCCCAACAGCAGCCCCCCTCTCCCGCTCCGCCATGAGACCCCCGGGGTGGCAATGAGCATTTCCTCCTCCTGCCTTCGCCTGCCCCCCTTCACAGAGGCCTCCCAAGAGTTCTCCTGCGTTCGTGACTGCTCTACAGAGACAGCACACGATTTCCCAAGGGCAGAGATGCGTAAGTAAATTCGAAATGTGCTGCCAATTTAAAGAAAAGACATGAACCGAAAATTAGCGCACGCGCAGTCTTGGAGGTAGGATTTGATATTTTCAAGGGGGGATTTAAGCACGTTTGCACACTATCCGTGGGGCTACACTGAACAAATTGGGAATCATATCAAACGGTTATTGGGTTGAATATTCTAATGAAAAATTTACGGAGACGTGTTATTTTGCGCTATTAGGACCTAGGACTCTGGAGGAGTGCGCTTCGGCAATTTGGGACTCCTGAAAGCAGAAGGGGCTGATCTTGAGAATGAACAGGATGCGGAGAGAAGTAAACTGCCCGGGTCGTGAAGAATTTCGTTTAATTCGCGAACAGGGAGCGTCGAATTTTAATTGGATGGCCTTAAAAGGGAGGCGGTACGTGTGTGCGTACTGAGGGACACGTCGCGAGAAATAAAGGAGCGCTCGCAGGGAGGGAAAGGAGGCAAGGATCGGAAGCAAACGAAACAATATTAATGTTCCAAGCGGGGCAAAACCCATTATTGCTTCGAAAGAACAAGTGACCTCGCCTTAACAAAAGAGGATTTTTAAGTGTTGTGAGACCGACTCGTCTGCCATAAAAATATGCATAAAGGTGTTGTTGCCTTGGAGGAATGGACATTCCCCGGAGTTCGGTCGGGTGGGACCCAAACCAAAAGGGTCACTCAGATCAGTTTCCCCCATCACTTCGACAGTGGAGTCCAATCATGCTGGCAAGAGGGGAGAGGGGCTTTTGGTGTGGTAGGAGTTCATTTCTTCCAGAGAAAAGGAGCGATAAATAATGAAGGCTCTGGATGACGGGAAATCTAGGAACTCTTTTCAAAAGGGAAGTGGAATCGACATTTTATTGACACCTTACCCGTCTTACTGAAGATTAATTTTTAATTGTGGCAATTGTCTATCTTTCATATTCTCTTTTTTATAGTGTATTGGCTATTTTAGCATTTAGGCACCTTACTCCAAAGTGAACATAATTAATATACTAATATATCGGAAGATTAATTGTTAATTGTGTCAATTGTCTTATCTTTTATAATCTCTTGTTTATAGTGTATTGACTATTTTAGCATTTAGGCACGTTACTCCAAAGTGAAAATAATTAATATACTAATATATCGGAAGATTAATTGTTTTGGTATCAATTGTAGTATCTTTTATAATCTCTTGTTTATAGTGTATTCACTATTTTAACATAATTAATATACTAATATATCGGCCAGTGGCAGTTTTTGGTGAAAATTTTCGCACAATCAGTGATAACGCACTTCATTATTGTTTACATCAACTAAATTTTTGAAGGGATATATTCATATTGAATAAAATATGCCAAAATTATTTTTCATTTTTTTAGTGTAATTGTATCATTCCAGAATCAATCTGAGTTTTAAAACATTCACTGACCATGTAACTTAATTTTCATGGTTTTCTAAGCATTTTGTTTTTTACATACTTTGGCAGGTATTTTTGATTGTCGATGTCAATCAATAGAGGTATACAGTAGTCCAGTGGGTAGAGTGCTGAGCTACATAATGGCAGGGCCCGGTGTCGATTCCATGTAATGCTTTTGGGGGCACCCTCAGCTTCGCCCAAGCTGTGTTCCATTTTTCGGTTACTAGATTGTCCTGGGTTAATCACAAGCGGTACTGGGAGTAAGGAACTGGCCCCCCTTATTACCCTGATGTGTGAATTTAACACATGCCATATAGGGCTCAGTACTGGGTGAGCTCTACCCTCACCTCACCTACCAAACAGACCTTCGGGTTGGTTGTTGTGACAAGTGGGAGCCACTGGAAGTAAGTAAATCACATGAACGTCTCAAACCGCAAGACAGTTACATTTTTCATTCAATTTCAACACTGAAATGAATGGAATCATTTTACCTTCCTGATTTCATTGGTATAAAAGACCACGACGGGAAGTTTGAGAGAGATTTTGAGACAACCGAACCGAAAGATACAACAAATTCTTTTTCCCTTTCGCAAAAACTCGTGACTATAACAAGGGAATGCTTACGGTGGTTTGAGGATCCCGAATGTAAAAGGATTCTAAGTTCTACATCGGCAATAATTTTATTAATTTCTGGTTCATCTAAAACCCCGTGCCACACGCCCTCGCTACGGCTTGCGTAGTAATCTTTAGATTCATATATTTAGTATTTTCGTAAGATATTTGAGTCTATGATCACAAGAATTTTGAGGTAGAGACACTTTTGGCTTTTCCACCGCGAGAGTTTATCCTCATTTTATTTATCTCATGAATTTGGTTATGCTTGAAAAATAAATATAATGAAAGAATGCCTGGTGTTTCAAAAACTTTCTAAGAACGTCCAATCGTGTTTATATGATAGGTGACCAAAACTTCTCATGGATCCTTGTTTAATTTTCTTACGCCTCCCATACCTACCCGTTTATACATTTTTCATGCTGCTTCTTCCTGAAAGAGATAAAAGTTCATGAAGTCATCTTATGAAGTATTCTCACGAGTTATTTCTTTGTGAGAGACCATATTATGCCTTAGTCTCACCAACCTTAATCGATTTCCGTGAGAAGTATATAAAGTTTCCCAAACGTTCTTTTTTTTTGCTTCACCACAATGAAAACGATTCGCTTGGATGAGCAAGTCACTGAGAACTTTCCGTGTGTGAGAAGACGTGTGAGCTATTGGCTGTGAATTCAAAATGGGTAAATTCCTAAAGCCAATAAAAAGAAGTTATGAGGCTCCTCATGACGTAATTTCGGTCAGCCGTTGTCCATCAACGGGGAGAGTAGACCGCTTGACAGCGAGAAGACGTCAGTAAATATGTTAATCCGAAATAAAGTTATAGGAGCATTCAAGCTTCTTTTTATTGGCTATAGGAATGTACCTATCTACCGTGTGTAGTCTTGACGACGCTGTCCGCATTTTGGATGGGGACGCTGATTCTCATGTGCGTTTTCGGGGAAATCATAAATTTAAGACGTGGTGGCGGTGGAAAGCGAACATTTAGACGGGGCAAAGGGGAAAATACAGCAGCGGTGAAGCTGTCTGGAGATGCGCTGTGGAATTAGTTTCATTTCCATCTTTTGCTTCTATCACGCCACTAAATTAACATGAGGATCCATTCGAGCGGAAAGTTTTAATTAGACCATTGGTTCAGAATATTGTCCGCATGCAGCTACGGACAATTTACGGTGGTGCATCCAACGTAACATGAATAGAGTCGTATAATAATAATAATAATAATAATAATCGTTTGTTGTCGTTGGCCTTTTTTCATAAGGCCCCCGAGGGCCTCACCACAATCCTCATAATTCCATCATATTTTATTCAAAATATCAAGAAAATATAACAAACGAATAACGAAAGAAAATAAATAAATATTAAATTTGCAATTTATATAACCAGCGACCTCAGTCAACCACCAATTACTTCAGATAGTTGGTACACATTATCATGAATTCTTTCACACATCATTTACAAGTATGCAGTCTTTCAGGTGGATAGGATTCTTTTTCATATTTAGATTCCATAATATTTGTATTTTTTTAGGTTTCGTACTTTTTCATGGCATAATGGCTTCGTATATAATTTCATATTTTTTTTTAAACCAGCGATGGTCTGGAACAAAATAAACGAAACTAGGTTGACAGCGCGCATCGGGAAGATGGAAGGAGAAGAGGACAAAACTTGTTTTGTGTGTGTTTTTTGCGAGAGAGAGAGAGAGGGGGGGGAGAGAGAGATGAGATGATGGAGAGGGAGGTTGGAGGGATGTCTTGGGGAAAGCGAAAACGGATCGATGTCGTCGGGGAAGTGATTCAGCATAGAGGAGAGGCGGAAGAAAAGCGAACGTTTGATCGGCGATGATTTAAGGGAATAGGCGTGTGGGTGGGTACCTACCTCTATTGGTAAAAAGAGTGCGTGCGAGTAGATCGACGTGGAACGCTTAAAATTGACGAGGGAGAATAAATAGTTCGCGACAGTCTCTGATGGAGTTTAACAAGAGTGACGGAAATTAATTTCAAATCAGCTTTTATTCGCGTGATAAGGGAGTTAAGAACAAGGATAGAGAACGCGTCATCGCATCAGTGGACATATTGCGAGAATGGCGGACTCTGTACTTTGCTATTTCAACGAAGGAATTAGTGAAACTATTAAGTGTTGAAAGATTAGATGGACCATACGGAGGAGTAATGCGTAACAAGTGGAAGGACAATTGTTGGATAATACGTTAATGTAACGGTCGAGGTTATCTGTGATTTCCAACAAGCGGTAGAGGAGCCCTAGGAGAGAGACATAGCATTACTTATGTGTACCTGGATATGGTCAGAGTGGTTTAGTTCGTAATCCATCAAAACGCCAAGATCCTTCACAGACGACATACGAACGAGTGGTACAAAATTTATGGTGTAGTTGAAGTTAAAGGGGGGGAATTGTGTTTCAGCAAAATTTTAGCGATCTTCCAAATATTGTAACATTCTGAATGTTTTGTTCAAAGCATTCTAAATTCACAAGGAAAAGACAAATATTTCACTTGAGGAAACAGTGAATTTCAATAGTGTAAAGGCGTGGGAAAGAAAATTGATAACAACGCTCCCGAGAGGGGTCAATGGCACCCACGTATCCAATACGCGCAGTAAAGATGAGTTTTATGTGGGAATAATTCGCGGAATACCCCGTCGGCACGTCCCAGTGTACGAACCGGACGGGAGGAAAAATATTATTGTGAATGGAAACTTCCCTTGTGTTGATTCTGTGTGTGCGTGACAAATCGTTTTCCCTTGCATCATTCAACTTTCATGGCACCCTGGGATTTTTAACACTACCCCATTAAGTGAAAATGTTTCCAAAAAAAATCCCCTCCCAAAGTTCTAGAACTTTTTTTTAATTTTCAGAGTTTTTTTAGCAAATGAAATGACACGGACTCTCATCGGTTCGTAACTGGACTCTCGCGTGACTCATCGCGAAGAGCTATGATTGGCAGCTCCAATGAATTTCATTCTGAACCAAACAAATTTTGGTAGGTACAAATCCGCAAGGATTGAAGAAACGTAGTAAATGCATATGGATTGCATTGCTTATGGTAGTTTATTTTCTAGACAATTCAACCGCGACTGGACTACAGCGAATTTCTAGATCTCGCCCTAAATATTCCTTGGTATCGCTCCACCATTTTAGGGTAGGTCACCAGGGTCACTCCAAGTCCCTCGCTACATGGGAAAGGCCCTCTATTCTTTAAAAAGCATTCATTTGTCAGGAAAAGATCATTAACACTCGCCGTAGGTTGCAAGGCATCCAAGACATATGCGCAGATCTGGTCAAACTGTACATCCGAGCCTGGTACGCCACCTCATAGCCGTATCTACTCATCGAGGCGACATCCCGCAGGTTAAAGATCTCCAGAGGTCTTTTCAAAGCGATTTTCTTTCTTCACAGCGAAATCACTAGTAGATTTATCATAACTTGCAATACTGATTTTTTTCCGGTTTAGGTTTACTTTCACTCGTTTATATATGCTTCCGACGCAAGGAAGTCTACAATTACAAATTTCGTTTTTCACCCTCGGAAATATTCAATTGACGCCGCCTGTTGCCGTGCCCATGCTGGTAGACCCCCGAAGCCCCTCGTCTTCTCTGAAAGAAAAGGTGTCCTTGGGCTTTTAAGAATGAGGCTCTTGCCATAAGAAATGGAATAAGAATTTCCGGAGACGCTTCAGCCTTCATCGCAAGGGCTGCAGGACCCCTTCCCCGAAAGAGACCCGCAACTCCTGTCAACCTCCTAATAGAAATGCTCGACTTATACTGCAAAACAATCTTGACTCTTCGAGGAGCATGTTCTTTTCCACTTCTTTTGAATCAAACTAAGAACTTTATGGGATCTCTGCGTATGCGTGGGTGTCAGAGATGATCATTATGGCATAGATACATGAACATACCCTTCACGTCCTTCCCTTGTTCGGCATGAAAAAAAATCTTAGTCAATAATTTATTCCATACTGGTCTATCCTTAGATACCTTTTTCACCTACGTCCAAACCATAAATTGTTCGCTGTCTTCTGTTCGTGATAATTGCATTATTTCTCATCTTGAATGCCTCCTCGACCACAGTTGCCCATGAGTTTCTCACCCAACCCCGTCCTCTCTCAAACCATTCACTCTACTCTCATATATCTATTTAGAGATTAAACTATCATCCACTCTTTCGACATTATCAAACGGGCATATCGCACTTCTTTCATACTTTTCAACTACCGGTGACACAAAACCACATTTTTGTATAAATTACTTGACCTAATATTGACCACATTTTTGTATAAATTACTTGACCTGACTTCTCGCAGTATCTCCCCTAATTTTACGACAAATGCTCCTCAAAGTACCTCCCCATAATCACCTAATTTAGTTAAAATTTATCCTTCCCCTGTTTACCCTAGTTTTGGTTGTGTACAACTATGTAGGGAGGAGTCATTTTATACGCAGTAATTTTTGCTGCTTTATATACACATTAAATTTTTTTGATTATCTTACTCTGCGTAGGTGCTACCAACAATCTCCCTTCAGGCATTTTTCACGTAAGTTAACCTCTATATCTCTCATGCCATTTTTCATTGCCTTTCTTCCCAGGATTACAAAACAATCCACTTGTTCAATAATTGCACAATTAACCTTTCACTTTGAAGTCATCCTTCCCATTCTCATTATCGAATGTAGTCATTTTGATCATTAAGATGCATTTATCCTCGAATCCATTTTCTTTATTACCTTTTTCTGAAGTTATTATTCAGAGCCTCCTGCAGATCATGTGGACTCTCAGCCAGCAATACTGCTTCATTGGCTAATTGGAAGAATGGGTAAATTTGCATCTCAATAATTACACCTATTTCGTCCGTCTATTGCATATTTATCCATAAAAACATTAGACAGCTATGGTGACATTATGCATTCTTTCTCTTTACTCTTGGATTACCATTTCAATAGAGTTAGCATACATAAATCACATCGTTTGATCACTGGAGGTATTGGTTGAAGGAAAAACATTCCTAGAGAGATTACAACACAAAATAATTATAATAATAAATAATTGTCTTTATTGGGGCAAGATTCAGAGCATCTAATCACAAATGTGTTGCTATAAGATGCTTCCAGTTGCTTTTTGACACCCTCTAACTCTCATGTTAGCTAATGTCATTGTGTAATTCAAGCTTCCTTCTAATCTGCCATCCCAATCTCACAAAAGAAACAAGAAGGCTCAATGCTCACGATCTTGAATGCTTATGTTTCACTTGGAGTGGTTATTTGATATTTTCAAGTGATGGCAATTAGATCTAAAGAATCATTCTCCCATTATTTTTTAAACAAGTCTGATTATTATTTCAGCCAGAAGCTTCATGAATGGTAACTTTTTTCATCATATAAAAATTCTTTCCTTGAACCCTGTTGCAATAATATTAAAATAAAAGCACTTACCCCAGACTTTCAATCAGGTTCACACTGTTCTAAGGATACAAACGTATTTTTGCTCTTGTAAGATTATGCAGTCACACACCCACCAATGTAAAGGACAAAAGAATCATTATCTCACCCCTTCCTCCCCCCTCCAATCACAATAATTTTGTATTAATATATGTAATTCGTAGACACAAAGGAAACCTATGATGAGGATTTTTAAAGGAATATTAACCTGAAACCACCCAGTCTCCACAAGAAGATGAGGACCTTTAGGGACCATTCTATGACTAGCCTAACGAGCCATCCATTAGTTACTAAAAGTCAACATCTGAGCCACTTTAACTATTGAAAGTATGTATGTATTGGATATTCCCTAACAACCATTTTGTGTAATGTTTTATATTGACTTCCTCTTGTTTGCTTATATTACTATTTCTTTCTTCAGTCCTTCAAAACCTTCTGCCTGTGTTCATGCTATCTGAAAAGCCTTTTCTCTTCCTTAATCTCTTTCCCACTTACCTCTAACATTCTCCCTTCCATCACACCAAACTTCTATTCAGAACCTCTCAATATCTCTTCCACCCAAGTTTTCCTGTCATCTTCGGATAACACATAGCAACTTCCTCTCTTCCCCACCGAATTTAAAACTTTGTCATTGATCTTCCTCTCTGAGCAACTTATTCTATCAATTCTTCTCCATACCCACATCTCAATTAATCTTCTAACCTATGCTCATCCTCTTGCCTTAAACACCAGATTCCAGACCCATACAGAGCTAGTCTCTACTTTAAAGGGGTGACTATTATTTTCTCAATATCTTTACTTAATCAATTCCCTTCTCCTTGGATTGCTTCTTTGGCCTATCTTCCCCTTGCATCCATACTCCTACAACATGTTTCCTCCCAAATACACATGGACTGGTTCACCTACTCTAAAATATTTCCTCCTGCTTTAATGTTTATTTCAAATAGTCTTCCAACTTCAGAATATCACAGTAATCAACCTGAAGGTCGATTTGATAGTTGAGGGTAGAGCTCATCCAGTACTAAGCCCAACGGCATGTGAAATCCACACATTAGGGGTAGGGTGGCCAGTTCCTTTCCTTACACAACCTGTGATTTTCCAGGATGACCTGGTACCCGAAAAATGGTACACAGCTTGAGTGAAGCTGAGTGTGCCCAGAGGTGTCACTGGAATTGAACCCGGGCCCTCCGGTTAGTAGTTCAGCACTCTAACCACTGGGCTACCATATCCATCTAACTACATAAGAAACTGATATATTTTATTTTATTGTACACAAGAAAACCAAATTTATGAATGATTTTATCTTCAACCCATAGTTCTCTCATTGGTTATGTATAGAACTCAACTAAAACTGCAGTCCCTTGGCTGTATTGCTAAATATATTGAACCTGACAATATTACCCGCTCAATCTATCCACTATTATTTCCAGACAACCAAATGTAACTCTATCAAAATGCAAGCATAAAAGAGAAAGTAAAATTCATCAACCCAGAAAGAATGGAGACAACTATTCAATCTCAAAGGGATAGATCATCCACAACATAATCTCACCAACTCCAAATAATCAGGTACATCAAGAAAGAAACTTATAAGGGAACATTTATTAAACAACTTTCCTGAAAAGAACAATGCCACCACTTTTAAATGTATTGTCTTCATTCATTATTATTCAACATGATGATGAACCAACTTCTTCAACCCAAAGGTTAGTTTGATTGGTAAACTCTACTCTCCACTATTATTTGAATGATAATGGTAATCAACATTATTTATAAGTACCTATTTCCAATTAGTCATCCATATTATGGCAGTATCTTTCTCTGCCCTATTGATGCAGGGGCATGGCTGGATCTACAAATAAGTAATATTCATTTTGTTTGAACTCCTGACTCCCCCACATACTAACTATGATGATGATGATAAGGCAAGCATAATTATCATTTTGTGGTTAGGGTAGGTACATTTATGTTTAATATTATACAAAGTGCACTCTATAAGGTATATAATAAAATAAATTGGAAAATACACATGCAAGAGAAGACAGTTTTCCAGTACAATTCAGTTAAGAGGAGATTTATGTGAAGAAAAGGTCAAAAGACTCCTCTATTGAGTATCTATGTATCGTACAGATATATTATGTTAGCCAATACAGAATTCTCCTCCCACAGAAAGTCCCAAATTCAGCACTGTTGGATGTGCTAGCTAGTTGGTCAACATGTTATAAAATTTCATGCTCCGATTTCTCAATTTATGGCTTGGAAATTCTATAGTTTGTGATATCTAGTGAACTTGATAATTATATCATGAAGATGTGCATTTGACATTTTGGTAAGGCTTCAAGCACAAATCACTTCTCATGGGAATCAGACAATTTTGATTTCCCCATGTCACGCTTTGTCACGATTGTGTGACAAGGCGTGACATGGGCCATCCCATCACATCAAAATTCTTCAATATTTTCCCTGAAAACTTCAAGCAATACTTTTTCCAACTTTATGGTTTTATTTATTTATTTTTAATGCATTAAAGCTCTGTGATAAACATCAAAAAATAAAATTCTTGGAAAGCTGATGTGGATGGCAGAGAATGTCTGGTTTGGAAGCAAGTCAATTAATTATGCTTTTGGACCATTTTTCAAGGGAAGTGTGACATCACCGTTCCATTGACTTCCCCCCATGTCACAAATAATGATTCTTGATATAACTTCCCTCCACCTAAATACCCCTGACTGCATGATATCATCTGTGAATAACACCAAACTCATCCGTAGTATCATTTGCGTAGGTTAATTGGTACATTATATATACACAGAGTATTTAATATACTCAATGGGGCACCCAAAAATAAATGGAATTGTAAAAATAAAATCGCTTTAATAACTTTTACTCACTGAAACTTTGGCCCCCTTCAAATTACACACTCTATGTGAATAAATGCACTTGTCCCGATGGTTTTCTCACAGCTGGAAACATTATTGGAATTGCTGAAGATGTTGTTCAAGGCCTACAGCGGTTCCATTCATCCCGAAGTCATTTAGTTGGCCAAATAAATTACATGCTCATTTCAACTTACCTTAAATCAACATGAAGTCCTAATAAATTTACATTCTTCTAACATCTAGTTATTAAGTTATATTGTTTAAGGGGGCACCAACAGTTAAAGTTATTAGCACCTGACCAGAGTACATCAAACCTTTTTTTAAAAATACTGCAAACAGCACATTCCAATGTGTATATTTCCTTTCCTGCATTTTGTCAATATTTAATATCTACATTAATATGTAGATAAAAATGTCTTAGAAATTCTAAAATATAGTAGATGATGTGGTGCGATCAGCTATGGATATGTCCACGGGAATTCTATATATTTCTCTGCTGTTCTGACCATTGGATGCTTTCTGTTATAACATGTTTAACAGTCAAAAGTGCTCGGCAATTATCACACATGGGGTGGTTCCTGACGGAGAAAGAGAAACCCATGTGTCAACCATGTGAGTCCCATGCAAAGTCAGGCAAGTCTTATTTCTTCTTCTCGGTTTTTCCTGAAGGAGCTTGGACAATCATAAATATTTGCCCTCAGGTCCCTCAGTTTGTTATTTCCAACTGTCCCCCTTATAGAATTTCATTTAGTTAGAAACACAAGCTGAATTTCCGATAGCACATCAGCGAGCTGCTCTTCCATCAATATTGATGGACTTACTGGCAGTTGGGAAGTGGTCACTATTATTATTACTAATCAGTATAATTATTCCAATAATTCAGTTGATGGCAAGAAAAAAGTCCAATAATTCAGTTGATGGCAGTATTAATCACAGTTCTTTTTCACTTCATGGTCCACGATTTCATTTCCCTAGATGCCTTTGAGTGAAAAGGAATCCAGCATAGAACAACAGTTTTTCCTCTGTTGACCACATCGTACAGCAATTCCTGAGTTGTTTATGAAACGGGATTCACCTGCCACATGCTGTTTACAGCCTATATGGAGCTCAACGAATCATTGCGTACAACAATGTGATGGGAGTTGAAGTGCGATGGAAAGCATGATCGATAGCCTTAATTTCAGTTGTAAAAATGCTGTTTGAACCAGGGAAGGAACACGAGGATATGGCCTCTGTTTCCTCTATTACAGAGCACCCTAACACCCTCTGAACTTAGGCTGAGGGGTTTTTACAAGGAGGATTTTTACATGAATGAATTTTTGACATTTCCAGTAAATCGAAATTAAAATAGTCACAGATGTTCCATATTCTCGATCATTCGTGACCATGTGGATCTTAGTTGTCCGACATAGTGAATGTCAATTGAATATTGTGTCAGTGAGGAATCAGCCGGACTCCTTGGTGTGGTACAAATGTGTGCTGGCAGAGTAAAAGAGTGAACCATTGTCGTCGATGGCCAATCCTCCTCTTTGGTCAATGAGAATTCTCCAGAATTTCTCGGACTATAATTTTTGTGAACTAAATAAGGATGCGAAGGTTCTCCCCACTGCATTGGCAATGGAAAATTCATTCATGAGTATAGAGAGCCACTGTCCATAATCGGAGGTATTTGGCTAAAAATATTACGCCCACTTAAAGTGGATTTTTTTCCTAAACTCCTGATGTTTTGGTGTCCCTCAAAATATAGGCAACAAAATACTGCCACGATAGCCTTTTTGTGTGTTCCAACACTGCACCTGTCCCCAGCTCGGCTAATTCTATGTGCCTCTAGATTTGATCAGGTAGAGTTACTCCTAAAATGTCAAAAGGTCCTTCTACGAGCCTCAATTGTTTTCCGACAGTTCTAGTTCCATCAGGGAACTGCGGTGTACTATAATTTGTATAATCTTTGAGGTGCGGTAATGTTTGCAGAAGATATTATAACATCCGTAACATCTTTTATGTAGTGAATTATTTCTCTGGGAGCAGGGTGTGGAAAATGTATCTTCGATTGGTAGGCATTCCAGTTGGCTTGGTCAAAGAGCCATTTTTTGTCGGGCAGGATTGATCTACTACAGTGTCCATGAAGGGTACTATCAGTTGGGAAGTGGTCACTTCTGCAGGAGTCTGGGAGAACTGCCCATTTCACGTGGGAGGATAGTTCAGGTAAGCAAATTGTTAGTTCGATATATGAGAGGTTACCAGTAGCGAAGGAGAGGTGTGAATGTATGTTGAAAAGTAATAGTTGGGACTTCCCTAAGATAGATTCAATCTCTTTTCCCCATGTGCTGGTTTCAATATTCCCCCATGAGGTTTTGTGGGTGCTAAAATCACCCATTAACAAGAATGGTGATGATAGTTGTTTGCAAAGGTCCTCTATATCTCCATTTAGTCTATTCTTTGTTGGAATGTAGATGCTGCATATCATGATTTCGAGTGGTAGGGCAACCTGGACTACTTTAGCTTTAATTCTTAATTGAATATTCATTTTAAGGGAATAGATGGAATTCTATACCACAACTGCTACTCTGGCACATGCCCAATATTGACGATAGCAAGAAAAACCGCAGAGTAGTACACCATGTTCCAGTCTGAGGTGGGTTTCTTTGTAGGCACAGCCTTGAGGAGTAGCTGTATCTCCACGAAATGACCTCTGCATCCATTACAATTCTACTTAGTAATTTTTATTAGCGTTGACATCAATGGTTGAGTTTTAGAGTTGGATTTCCAGATTTCCACTTATTTTTAGCTTTAGTAGGGCATTTATTGCTACTCCTTTTTTCCATAGTGGAAAACGTCTTATGAGGGTTCAGAGTCCATCATGTTGTCAGAAACAAAATCCTCTTCAAGTCCTTGTGAATGTACAGGCTTCAAAAAGCCCGTGGAGTCTTCAATTTGTAGGCTTTACTGGCGAAGAGGCACCAGCAACATATGGCTTTCTTTCTTCATTTGAAGTGAAACTGAAAAATTACATTTACCAGATTCTGGATAACAGAATGGTTTTGAAAGGTCCGCAAACGTTGGGCATTACTCATCGTACGGCGGCCTTTTTGTCACCTTAATTTCTTGGATGGTGTGCTCTTCTTTGAGAAGAGGGCATTAGGTAGTTCATGATGGATGGGTACCTTACACATTATGCATCCCACCACTTCTATATATTCTTTTTGGAGTTTTCCTAGGTTTTCTAGGCAACTTTTGCATAATTCTTCACCCTTGCATGATGGAGGAGTGTGTCTGTATTTTTGACAACCATAGCACTCAATTGTATATGATATGAAGACTCTTAACAGGATGATTCCATATCCAGACCGAGCATAATCAGGAAGTGTTGTGTCAACAAAGGTTGTTAACACAATTGTGTTGAGTGCACTTTAAGACACCTTTTCTTTTTCACTTTAGTCAACAAGCAACAATAACCTTATGGTCTTGAACCACTCAACTATCTCCTTTGTCAAGTAAAATTTGAGTATTTGAGATTTGATGACTCCATCAGTTGTGTTAAGTGACATGTGGCTTGACTTTCACTGAGATATCACAGAATTGCACCATCTTTTAAATCTTTCTTCATTATTTATAGGACTACAGGAAATATGGCGATTATTATCATGATTGAAATTAATGAACTTTGTTAGGGCTGAACTGTGCATTAAGTATGTATTTTAATATCAACTGAATTTCTTAGATGGGCACCAAGGCCACAGTAATCAACACAAAGGTCAGTTTGGTAGGCGAGGTTAGAGATCACCCAGAACTAAGCCCAATTGCATGTGAAATTCACACATACTGGTAATTATGGGTGGCCAGTTCCTTTGCCTGTACCGCCTGTGACTTCCCGGAATGACCAGGTATCCGAAAAATGGTGCAAAACAGGTTGGGTGAATCTGAGGGAGTCAACACACCAGGAATCAAACCCGGGCCCTCTGGTTACAAGCCCAGTGCTCACAACCCACTAGACAACCACTCCCCTATTAGATGGGCAATATACTCTTTATCCACTCCACAGTCCTCTTAATATACTTCGCCATTCAGAGTCATCGGCAGCTCCCAGCACCACTTAAACCCTCTTGGGAAATTAAAGAAAAAAAGGTAGGAGAGAGAATGAGAGGCATTCAATGGCCTCTTTACATTATAGCTTGGAGTCACATTGAGTAGGAAGGAGGACAATGGGGATCACTTTATACATTTGCTCATAATAAAAATGCCATCATTGTCTTATATGACATTGTTTATTTCCATTTGGATGTTACAATAAGAATGAAAATTTTTTTGGCATAAAGTAATAAAAAAAATTTGCAATTTTTCATTCCACAAAAATACTGTTGCTTTGACGGAAACATTTTTTGTACATGTAAGATTTCTTAAGTATTCATTTTTTGTGTGAGGAACCATTTGGCAGTTACCAGTGTGCATAACTCCATTAGCAAAATCTTATTAAAAATCACGCTTAAAATATTTAGCATTTACATGAATATCTCTGCAATATCATACTTTTCTTTGAAGAAGTCTATAATAGTATTACACTACCTTGTACAATTTTGAACATATAGTTATTTTGACTTCCAAATTTCTTTCACAACTTTCATTAAAAGCTTACTAAGGACAATGCTCAAATATAACATCAATATTTCAATTACCATACTTAGCAAAAAAAATAGCTACCAACTATGAAATGGAATAAATGCAAAAATATACTCTTGACACAAATTCCAGCAACAGGAGAGCAAGTAGGCACAATTGATTTCCACAAGTCAAAAAAACAACGAGAAAAAAATTATTTCTAGCACACATAAAGTGTAAATATTTCAAGACAGACAGATTTAAATATAGACCTATGTGATTCTGTCTCCATTTCCTTAATTGAATATTTTTTTTATATTTTTTATACAATGCCTTTGCATCTAATTTTTAAACATCGATGCAAACATTTCTTTTTTTTTTCACTTTTTGAGGTGGATAGTTTCCTGCCAAAAGGCACCTGTATGCTGCATGTGAACGAGGCTTGAGCTGCTAGTGCACACACAAATGGCTTTCTTTCTCTACATCTGCTGTCTCAGTCTACTACGGTGGCTGTGGTCCTATTCGGCATCACAATCGCGGGCATTGTTGCAGTGGGCGTGTCCACCCACGGAGTAGAATGGAATGGGAACTTGGGATTTTCAGCAGCGGGGATGAGGGTGAGTGACAAGGGGAGGAGGAGGAGGAGGAGGAAGAGGAGGAGAGGGGTGGGTGTGGTAAGTGAAGCTGAAACAGAGCTTATGAGAGAGAGAGAGAGATAGATAGAGAGCAGAAGGCCGTTAACTGGTGAGGATAGTGAAAAGGCCAGACGAATTCATGCATTGATGGGCTCAGTTTGCACAGCCAGTTTCGCATTTTGATGAAATTAGACTGGAAAAATAAAAGGGAAAGCACGCCATTAGAATTATAATCCCACTGTTGGTGGAACTCAAATTACACTACATGTATGTCCGAGTGAGTGAACAGACCAAAAAATGAGTTAAGTGTAGTAGACGTATATCATGCTCGCTAAAAATAATGGTAGAGTAATGATCAGGGGGAATTTTCATGAGCAAGAGGAGAACTATTTTAATGTTAGGTTACCATGAATAAACTTAAACCTGAGTAGTCCACACCATGAAGCCTCTGATTTTCGACAGGAAAAGTATCTAGGTAGGCCTGACCTAAAGGTCCTTGATTTAAGCCATTCCAGTTAATCTATAACGGTTTCCAAATGTCCCCTTTCAATTGAACCGATGATTGATTATAGAGAATGCGGAATTGGTGCAGAAATCTTCAGTCTAAAAGTTACAATCTTGTGTTTCATTCCAAACATAAATTGAGGGCTTAACTCACACTGAACTCTTGACATTCTTAATGGCTCTTTAATTTTTGGCATCAATAATTTAGTTCATTATTTATATTTTAATCATGGTCCACTAACTCCCATCAACAGTTTTTATTCAATTTCACAGCAAGGGTGGGTGGGGGTCCCTGCACTGGGGCTTGGGATCGAGGAGATTTTTTCATGATGCCTGCAATTTTTTTTTTATATTTAACAATTCTTTATTATTGAGCATTATTTCCGATCTGATCCAAGGCATTTTTCTAATATCTTTGCAAAAAAACATCTTTTAATAGACTATGGTTTTATTGCACGTCAATATGGGCACCACTGTCGTAAGCTTTTCCTACCTCAGGACAACCGAGTGGCTAAGATAAAGGGAAAGATTCCAAATAAATTAAATGTTATTAATTAATTAAATAAAGCTGTCTGTGAGAAGTAAGAAATTCCATTAAAACGTGATTCCATATTTCTTTCAACCCCTTTTCTTTGACCAGATCTCTGAAACGTTTTCATCTCTCACCCAGCCAGGGGGGGTAAGTAAGGGGAGGGGGGGAAGGTCATGCCCCAAACTCACACCTAGTTCAAAGTTATTTATATGGTATCAAGGCATGATCACTTTGTTATTGTGTAACAAATTTGCTACAATCCCATCCCTAAAATCAACATGCTAAAGGGGATTCAGTCTTCCACATAATGTGTCTCCGATGAGTTTCTGAAATTGATTCAAGCATGCATAATTTCATGAGGGTAACACTGGGACAAATATTCAAGATCTACTTTCGAGCACCAATGTGCAATTCCCATACCTAAAATATCATTCCAACCCTGGGCCAGGTCTCAAGTCAAAAGGGGACATTTTCACTTCTGGAGCACCTGAATTATCCAACATTTACTGGGTGGAAAAATGTTCTCCAATCCAGCAATGCATTTCAAAAAATAAACTGAGGAAGTCAGAGGAAACACTGAAACATGCTTCATAAGTTTCAATTCATCTTTCATAGTCTTTTCAAAGCATCTGCAAACCTTTTGAGAGTTTAAATTTTAAAAATGTATCAAAAACCCAATATACCAATATTAAGATTATTACACATCACATGCAATTAAAATATATTTAATTTTGACTGAATTACTAGCAAATCATTCAGATGATTCTTTTTTAGTACTTCATTCAATATTTTAACTATTATACTATCTACTACCAAAAAATATGTATTAGTACTGGTGCTGACTTGGATGGACCATGCAGCATTTATGCCATAGTATAATTGTGTTTGTCCATTGAGGAACCAAGCACTGAAGTTTTCTGCCTGATGCATAACTGGAAGGAGTAATACATTAGGTAGGGCATATTTTTTCAATTGCAGATCACTAATAGCATCAGTAAGATATCTTTATCATTATTTCAAATCTATTTGTTCTTTAAGTAAATTAAAATATCCAAGTCTGATGAGTCAAACAGGAGTGCTGTTAAAAACAGCATACCTACGGAAGTTAATAAATCATCAAATGAGTTTTAATTGCCAATGGAGGACAGCTAATCACTAACTCTTTGCACAAAAAATTAGTGTTAGGTCAAATTAATTTCCTTATAATTGGTGTGTTCCAAATTATTATGGAAAAAATATTTGTTTAATAAATCAGCATTTTGAGAGTACTCAGTAGGTTGCTGCAAGCATTCAGAATGTTCTGCCTACAGAAGTGCTTCCTTTGTGCATTCTTTACCTAGGTATGTGGAATAGGTATGCTAATCTGAAATGGGATGTGATAAACTATCACCTAGTTTCTTTGTGATGCCAAAGTTTGTGAAAATAATACAATTTTGCATGATAACCAGCATTACTCATGTGCAAAACATTGGAAAGAAATTATAATAAGTTTCTAATTGATTTATACTGGATCTTATGTTGTTTTCCTTCAAATTTCATATAAAAATAAAAAAGAAATGCAAAGAGAAACTAAAAACTTACAACAACATACTCTCCTTCCCAGATACTCAGGTGGCAGGATTTCTAGTTCACCTCACATATTTAGCCATTTTGTTACAACAAATTATAAAATCGATGCTTGATCTGCTTAAGTCATTAGTTCTTTGTGGTATTTTGGGTTGTAATAGCAAATCGCAACTAGTGGGAGAGGAGGCTGCTATCCAATGGGTTAAATTTCATTCCAAGCTCAAGAAAGGGGTGTAAGAAAATATCTCGAATGAAACGGGAGACATTTGTCTGATAGATATGAGAATCCCTCACCCAAGCCATGCTATGAATTATTAAAATTAAAATTCTTATTGGAAGTAATGTATTTCTTTTCCAAATATGCACACTAGTTAACATTTACTCTTAATATTATCACCTACACTTCTTAGAAATTAGTACTAGTTCACATGATAGATACCTTATTTCATTGGAGATAACAAAGTCTTCCTAAACTATAATTCATAATAGTGAACAAGACGATTTAGGTACCCAGTTTTAACAGATCAAATAGCTAGTTAAATTTGTCTAAATTTATCAACACTGTGTTTTGCATTCGAATGACAGAGTTTAACTTATTTCAATTTTTAATGAATCCAGAGAGCCTATTTTCGATTTATGATATCTCAATACAGACTTAACAACATTGAATTACCTAGAAATTAGGTTCCTCAATCTACAAAATAGCAGTGAAATAGGTACTTGGTACATAATGAATATAAATATTTGAACACAGCTGATGAATATTTTATAGCTAAGAGCACTTTCAGTTAATCGGGTAAAATGAAAATATCATAAGAATATTGCAATCTCTTGACTTTCAGACATTTCAAAATGACTCAGGGCCAAGATAAGAGTTCACCAACAGCCTGCAGAGAGAAAGAATATGCCCAGTAGTGAGGATATGTTCTGTACTATAAATGTCTAGGTGTTATAAAATATAATTAGGTATGGGTGAAAGGTAAAAATTTGAATGGAATTAAAGCATTAGTGGCTATGTAAGAATAAACAGCAAAGAAGTTCCAGCCTTAGACATGAAATAGTGTTAATGCATCAAATTTTAAGATGTTAGTGATTCCACTTATTCTAAAATTTACTTCCTAAATATATTATGAAACAAATAATTCTAACCACACCATGTTTCGTCCAACTCGGGTGAAGCAATAAATAGCAGTGGGTTATCAAGTGAGCTATGCTTTATCTTTAACACTTCTTACACTAGCCAAACTATTGAACATGATTTTTTATATCAATAATTTTGTTTCAAACAAGGATTTGAATTTTATTCTTGAATTTTCATTTCATTAAAATGTTTGGAAAGTATTTTTATTAAATTTCCTTCCTAGCACAGAAAACAGAAATAAAAAATTATGGTAAATCCATCAATAACATGTGAATGATATATTTTTTTAAATCCTCAATAATGCATTTGCATTCTTCACTAATACAACACCACTTTAGATGATACCTGAAAGTGTCACTTATATATTTTCTGAATCAAAGTTTTAATTTCTTACAAATGGTTTACATGAAAGCCAAATCACCAAGCATGCTAATAATCCTTGAGAATAAGAACTGGATGATATAAAATAATTCATGATTCCAAGTCTACATTACATTTTGTAGTATACACTTGGCTAAGGGGCTGAGTCTATAAGACACTTGCACTTCAATGAAAGTTCAACACTATAATGTGCTACAGGTATTAGTTTAACCTCTCAGGCTGTTTCGGCGTACATGTGTACGGACCCTATTTTTTGTCCCAAAAGTGTTTCGACGTACGGCATATGTCCACTTGCCTCATCCATTCCATGTATTTTCCATGTATTTGGGACAATT
>LYUA01002977.1:68163-85125 GCA_002093875.1 Calopteryx splendens
CGTTCTGCGCATCGAAGTGCCACAAGCTTTTGAACGAGCTATACCCAGGTACTAAGAAATACCTAGGATTCATGCTCTTGCTACTATTCCCTGAAACATTTTATAATGTCAATAAATAGCAGTACCAAAACCTTGGAAATGATAAATACCTAGGCTTCTTACCCAAGGTACAGGATTCCTGTACAAGGTACCAGTACCTGAAATCTGTACCCAAGGTTCTGATACCTAGTTATTCTATGCCCTTCCCACACTCCTTTCCAATCTCCAAAGGCAAAAATGGGTTTTAAACATTACAGACAAAAAATAAGGGAAATATGAATGGTACATGTAAGAAAGAGCATTTATGCAGTATACTCTTGATCGATCAGTGTGTGAGATGCAGATGAACCCGGATATACCCCACCCCCTCCCCGACCCCCAGAGTCATTTTTAGGCTACACCATAGTGCCTAGTGCGACATTTAAAATATTGCTTGATTTTAACAAATTTAAATATTTTAAATATGTTGTCTGGCTGTTCACATGCTTATCTTAGTTTCACTGCTAAATTTCATGATTGGTTTTGTAAGATTGAAACAAAATTTTAGTCTGTAGGGCCTATTTGATCATTAACTCATCACTAACCACCTTCTCCATAAAGTTGTTATATTTGTCAAATGAGAAACACCTAAAATCTTTATCATAATCAAAGTAAAGGTAAATTATGAGCTTTGCACTTATTCCTGGATTTGAAAATCTATGACATGAGAAGTGTAAAGCCAAAGATGAACACCGATCTTATGAATACTGCACTGGATGTATTCACAAACTCTAATGGAGGTGATGATAAAAAACAACAGAGTGCATAGGCCACAAGAAATAAAATATGAATGAAATTATTGAGAAAAAGTAGGCACATTGTTTTTAACAATGCGAGCGAAAATTAATAAAATCACATTACTAACTCTGATTTATTTATACATTTGAGAGCTCAAGTAAATTCTGGGTCATCCTTTGCCCCTAATATATATACCATTGCTCACACTTATCCTTTGCCATGGTTTACCATGCAATGTGTGTATGTATGGATGAAAACATGATTTAGAATGAATGAGGTGGACTTAGGTGATGAATGACAAATAAGCTAATACTATAAACAATAATAATTTCCATCAAGAATATTATGATACAATTATTTCTTCTGTCATGTAAAGCCAAACAAAAATGTGGATTTTGAATAAATATTTCAGCATGATGAAGAGGGTTCATATTTCCTCCATATTGTTCATTTTTCTTCCATAATATTCTAGGTTGATCTTAAGATGAATTTTGTAACTAATATACATTGTAAATATTTATTTTAATTCCAGCATCAATTTCATGTAGAGGTTGATCAATTACTGCAAGCAATGAGTGCATATTTTTTTAAATCATTACTTGAATGCATGAGATGATCTTAACATTTTGTAACTTTCATATTGAATTCATTCCTTGTTCCAAGTTAGCATACAGCATCATTTTAAAAAATCTATTTGCTTGGTTATAAATACTAGAACATACTGAAAATACAAAAATAGTTATATTATTATGTTGTTTAGAAACATGCCCGTGGATTTACACTCTTGAGGGTTGGTTACAGGTGAAATAATCATCCCTTGGCTTGATTTTTATCTAAATTTATTTCAAATATATTCTCAATTGCATTTCTTGCAAATTTTAAGTTCTTTGGTTAATCAACTATTTTAAACCATGATCATAGGTCGAGGAGGATTGGGTTCACCCTAAATTTCCTTCTTTTTGTTGGACTTTGGTAACTGGCAAATTATATGATATGTATTGCAAGTCAGGTTTCACATTTATTAATTTGGTCATATTTTATTTCCCTTAGGTGTACAAGCTGGCAATGGAGCGTGAGAGAAACCATACTGGGGGACTTGGGGGTCCAGGACCACGGGGTGGCAGAGGCATGACAGGGCCCAGGGGGGGATACTTCTCTGCAGCAGCAGCTGCCCTCACACACAACCCTCCTGTTGGACTGGAGATGAGAGGATCGAGGGGACTTGAGGAAGAAGAGGAGGAGGAAAGTGAGGTGGTGATGGTAGCACCTGGACGAATCAAAGGTGAGAGAGTCGAAGGACATGAAGATGTGAATGAGGACGAATCAGTTAGGAGGATTGTCGATGGAGAAGAGGCTGAAGGTAGGAAAGTTTCACTCTCGATGGACGATCTAGTGCGTTACTCTGGGCTGGATGGCCTGGCTACGACAGATTCGCTACGACAGCTCCTCCAAGGTGGTCCTGGTAACAGGGGGAGTGGCATGGTCACCGGCAGCAACCCCTTCGACGTGTTCCCTTCTGCTGACCTCTTGGACAAGACGGCCCTGGCCCCATACATAGCAAACATGTTTGCTGGCAGTGGCATGTTTGGAGGGGATGGGTCAAGCAGGCACGAGGGCACCTCGAGTCCTGGTATGGATTCAATCAAGAAGAGGGGTGGACTTAGGCACTCAGCGCACCTCCCCGAGCTCATGAGGCGAATGGCAGTGGAGAGGGAGGTGAGTGGGAGGGTGAATGGCTACCATCGGGAGGGACTGGAAGGGGGCAGCAGTGACACCTGTGGCCTGGAGCGAGATGAGGGTGAGATGCTGGCCATGGCGGGGAGGAGTGTAGATGGTAGCGGGGGGCCTACCGAAGCAGCAGAAGGAAGTGTTGGACAGAAGGAGGAGGAGGGAAGCCGTGAGGCATCTGTGACTAGCCCTGCTCCTAATGTGATACTGAAAATTCCGTCCTACAAGCCAACCAAGAATGGGGTGGCCGGGGAAGAGTCTAGTCAATCTGTAGCCTCTGGTGGAGGTCCAACTTGTGCTGAAGTTGGTAGTGAATCCAGTTCTCCCATCCCATCACCCGCTGTCAGTGTGGGAGGCTTGAGGGCACTGGGGCCCAGAGAACTAATGGCTCGTGCAATGGTTAACCAAAGGCTTGGTATGGTTGACCCAGTGGTATCAAATGCAGAAAAGAGAGTAGGGAATATATTCCAAGATACAAAGAGAGGAAGGTATGGTAGTGATGTTGGTTCCAGCCAAAACATGGCTTACGACACTTCCAAAGCATCTATTGCAAAAACTGCCACTGCAACTACAACTGCCTCTACAACAACGACCACATGCACAACTGGCACAAATGTGACAGGTGGAAAAGGAACACGCCCTAAGAGAGGGAAGTATAGAAATTATGACAGAGATAGCTTGGTGGAGGCAGTCAGAGCTGTGCAAAGAGGAGAGATGAGTGTCCATAGGGCTGGTTCCTATTATGGTGTGCCTCATTCAACACTTGAATACAAGGTCAAGGAAAGGCACCTCATGAGACCTCGCAAGAGAGAGCCCAAGAGCCAACAGCATAGCCTATTAGGGAAGCAGCACCAAATGTCTCACCCAAACTATTCATCATCGGCTGAAATGGGTGACAGGAAGGTGGGCATTGGTGTCAGTCCCGACAAAATCAACAAGCCTTCCCTGAGTTCAGCCTTACCGCACGTCAAATCCAAGGTCCCGCAGACTTTTGGTAGTCCGCACTGTGGCCCACCCCTCTCTCTCCTCCCTCCAAATGGAGGACTCAAGTTGAGGTCTCCATACGAGGGTAACCCATCCACGTTGCCTGCTTCCCCATCTCCATCTTCCTCCTCTCCATCCTCCGTTTCATACCCCTCCAGTACTCCCCATCCCAGTGCCGCAGCCTTCCCATTTTGGCCCCAATCGGCCCTGGCTGCGGCCTCATCGTTCCACTCACACCTGCCCATCGAGTTATCACGGGAGCAGATATTTGCCTCGGCCATGATGCAGATGCTGCAAGCGGATGCTAACGGGGGTGCTGCTGTGGCAGCCGCCGTGGCCAGCCGTCCCGGTGCACCGGGCTCCACGGGAAGCATGGCAGGGGGCATGGGCAATGGTGGGAACCCCGTTGCCACGGCTGCAGGAAGCTTCCTCGACGGCCTCATTCGATCAAGACTGGAGATGGGGATACCTGGGGGGGAGAGTGCCGGAGGGGGCATTGGTGGGGGTTTGATGAGTGGGGGAAGGCTGGCACCGGAGGGTATGTCGAATGTGACACTGCTGGACCAGCTATGCCGTAACAGTCGCCTTGGCACCCTATCCCGCTCACCTCCCCGATCACCCCCTCCCCCTTCTGCACCCCAGCAGTTGACTGCTGAGTCTGTAGTGGACTTATCCAGAGTGCTCTCTGATGATGAGGGCAAAGTGCAGAAGGATGATTGTGTGGTTGCGGAGCCTACTGAGGTGGATGTAGAAGAGAAGAAAAATTTGACTGATGACAGACATAATACGGAGGAAGTATCAGATACAAAATGTAGTTTGAAAAGTGCCTGTGATAAAAAGGAAGGATCAGCAGCCAAAGATGGTGATGATGACTGTGCTTCTTGTCCAGTGACTGACAATGCTGATCATAGTGTTGTGGATTTGGAATTGGGAGACGTGGAGGTGATGGTAGATGAGCAAACTGCCTGCAAGTTATCTGAGGAAAGTTCAGAAATCCCAGTAGGAGAGACATTACAAAGTGAGGATATAAAGTCTGAGAAGAGTCTTGAAGTGTCTGAAGAAGGAATTAAAGAATCTGCCAGCCCTCCTCCTGAGGTAAGGGAGGAAGTAAATAATGAGGAAAATACCAAATCAAATGTCGACTGATACTTCTATTGTTCATTAGCTGACTTTAGGAATGCAACAAAAAAATGCGATGACAACAAACATGAAGGTGTCCATTTTTCACCTTGCTGTACTGATTTGTAAGTGTTGTATGTAGTTTTTTGGTGGTATTTTTCACACAAAAATTTCCTTGAACCATTTTCCCCATGAGAGAAATGCTTTTTGCATATTTTAATGTCGTGTTTTTTCTCTCTTTGAGGTTGACAATCCCGATGTTGCCAAAGGTATGTAAATCATAAGTTTGACCGAACTGTTTGAAGAGACAGACTTTTTAATATTGTGATGATATAGGAGAGGAAAACAACTGTATATACTTGGGGAAACTTTTTACAAAAAGCCAACTTGAATTTTCTGTGGTGAGGTTTCCCAAGAGATATTTGTCAAAGCAGTTTTAACTTGATGGCATTTTCTGTTGTAACTTTTCTTAATTTAATTTTCTAAAATATTGGGTGGACATTTTTGACACCATACTCTAATGAAGGCTGCTTGCATGTAAGTGTGAGTGCCTGTATGTTGGTGTTTGTTTGTTATCGTATGCAAGCATGTATACATGTGAGAAGTTGTTTGGCATGCATAGTTTAAGAAAAGGATCAAATATAAAATGAGATATATAAATATATATATATATACATTAATATAAGATTTAAAGCCCAGTTATTGGAAAGACTGTCTTTCACAACAAGATAGACTGCTTTGATTTGGAAAAAATATTCTTGGGATGCCAAGAACTGTCTGTGATGAAGCCAAATTTTGTGAATGTATATTTTCTCTATCAATATAGGCTATATAATTAGGATTTTGTTCACGACATAATGAAGTGCAATTAGTTTGGTGTGGCCTCATGTGGCCGACATGACATTCAAGCTCTGAAGGAAGAGGATAAACTGAAGGGGGAACAAACAGCATTTTCAAGAACCAAATTACACGCAACATCCCAAGCCAACCAACCATTTATCCATTCACCCATTCAACTTACTTACCGACTGACCTATGAACCAATCAACCACCACAACCACCATTACCACCACCTCTACCTACAACAACAAGAAACAGAAAACATCAGCAACCATTACTTCTAATGCAGAAGTGACACTGACTACAAAATGGAAGAAAGGAAAAGTGAAAATTAATTGCCACTTCATAAAATTGGATTGACCCAATCCAAATTAACATAATCAATGTATTTATTTTCCATTTTGCTGCCTCAACATGGGCAACCGGTGCTGCTATAGGTGTAGAAAGAGGATTTGTTCTTGTAAAACTGCTTAAAATGTCTCCTTTGGCTGCTTTGGTGTTGAATGCCTTGCATTTTTACCCAGCCTTGATCACCTGTAGCAACACTGAGGTGCCCATGTAATGTCCCCTTCCTGCAGGCTCTAACCCTAACCATTCTCCTCTCAAGGATATCCAAAAGGCAACCCATTTATATGCCTTTCCTCTTTTAGCCCCACATGTGGCCTTTTATGACTTAACTAGCTATATTCATATCAAATTAAAATCTGGTTCTAGCGTACTTCTCATCAGGCAGTGAGGTATGAACTGAGATGGCTGTTTATATACATGGATCTTAAATGATTGTTGGCATTTGTCCCACAAGTCTATGGATTCATTTGTTAAATGTTCTTCTGATCCATCTACTGATCTTTTCAAAATTTGCACATTTATATGAAACTGAGGCTCTGGGCACTGCAACTTTTGGGATATTCTCTATTACCCACCCTTCTTTCCTATTACTGGCCCCTTCCCATTGTTCTTTCTAATATAAGATGACCTACAGGAACATTCCACAATGTGCCAGATATTTAACAGTTAAGGAATCCAGATCTCAGCCAAGATCACTTGTGTGTTAAATAGGTCTTACGATAGTGAGTGTGTGTGTGTTTGGTCTTTAATGTTTGTGTGTGTGTCTCTCTGAATGTGTGTGCCACATCAAAGAATAGAGGTATGGTGAGGAACAGAAAAAGACATTAATTCATTTCTTTTCTCTCATCATTTCCCCTGTTCGCTATGTGATTCTAAGAAACTTTTGTGAGAGCCATGTGTGTGTGTGTCTGGTACATGTGTATGTATTGGTGTATGTAATTTGCGTGAATCAAGTGAGAGAGAAAGGAGAAACAAACTCGTTAGTGCAATGCTGAGATAAAGTGATGTTAAACTTTTTTTCAATCATATTTGAGATGTACAGATGTCATTTGTTTTCACTTTGTTGTTGTTTTATGTGCGTGATATTTTGGTAAGAAATTTTAAAAGAGCTAGCATAGGTAGGTGGGAAAAGGAAATACCAGTTTATGTTAACCAAAACGTGGACAGACAAAAATCTACAATTTATTATCATGAAAAATATTTGAAAATCATTAAGAGCCATTAACTCTTTTTACTCTCTTTCTCCAGTTTCTGTTATTTTTGGTATCATTCTGACGCAGCTATATATAGGCATACATATATATAGTGCATTCAAATATGTTAGGGAAAAAGAAAAAGGGCTGATGTGAAATCTATATAAATATATATATATATACATATAATATATATTTCTCTACTAGGAGAGAGAGGGCTGTGATATTTTAGTGAAGTGTCATGTGAAAACCAGTTTTATCCTTTTCTTTTGCCAGACTTCTTAAAAAAGGAGGATTTTACTCTGAGGGCAATTTCCTGCTGAAAAGGCTCTGTAAACTGTTATGCATCTCTGTACAAAATTTTCAAATGCTAGGGCTGTTATCAAAGTTTCAGTTTCAGTCTATTTACAGCACTTGGCTGCTTGTTCACATATACTCCACTTTTTCACAATACAAAAGTAGACAGGCAAAAGGTAGATTCAGTAGCAACAAGGTATATCTTAGTTGTCATCCATTCAATACAGTATAATCGGTAGTTTACTATAAACATTCATAGAACCGGCACACACATCTGTATACGCAGACACATATGGATATAAACTTAATTACATGTAAACACAAGTATTCAATATTAATAGGAATATTTTGTATGCTACTGATAATTACTATGCATTTTTTTCTGGGAAACATTTGTCAAATTTTGTACAGAGTTGTTACTTATTGTGTAGACATAAACAGCGAATGCAAGCTGCAGTGGTTCTTCACCCCCAGTAAAAGTGTTTGTTATTTTATCATTTCTCACTATGAGGTAATGTACATTGTATTTTATTAATCAGCATGAGTTGTTTTTGTGGACTGGCTGTAATGTTCTATTGTATAGTTTAGTTGATCATGACTTCAGATTCACCAGTCACACTCTTATGGCCAATGCTGTTCATTATCATTTTGAAGAAGTGTATAGCTTGTTTGTTTCATTATGAAATGCATATGCTGCATTTGTTCATTGAAGTCTTTGCATGAAACTTTTAAATTTATAACAATAGGCCATGTGTTATGTAATTAATTTAGTGGTCAAATAATTTTGCTGCCATTATTACCAAGAGAAATGTTAAATAGTTTGTAATTATCTTTTTATTTTCACTTGAAAAAGGTGTTATGTAGGAAAAAATTGTATATTAGAAATGTTTTGCCTTAATTTTCCTACATAATACTACTGTTAAATATTTTCATGTTCAGTTTGTATCTGTGGTTCAATCTCTATTTTTAAGAGTTGATTTTGTAATTATAGTTACATTTTTTACAACTGATGGGGGTGAATGCGTGTAGCTCATATAATATGTTAAAGCAGACCTTTAAATCTTTATCAATTGCTGTCCCCATTTCCCACTAAAACTTTTCATCCCCTTTCTTTCAACACAGTCGTGAATCATTGTACTTGTTGTCATGGGACTAGTGATATGTGCATTTTTGTTTTATTTTGTTACATACTTAGTACAATTCCTCATCCATAAATTTTTTAACATTTTTCTTGTATTTTCCATGGTGAGGGGTGAGCTTGAAGTTGGCTCATATTAATGTTAAACTTTATGCTGAGTACAGCTCAAAAGAAATGCCACTCTCATTTGATGCCTGTAGTTTCTGGTCATGAAATATGTCACTTTAAGCTTCCATCTCCCCATTTCCTGTCTCACTTTCTTTTTCTCTGCATTTTTTTATGTGACAGTTGTAGTAAGACCATCTCCACAGGATGGCAATTGTAAATATTTTTTTCTCACTGATTGTTGTATACTCCATTGTTACAAAAACACAGTACAGTCTGAATACAGTGTTACAATTGATATTTCACCATTCCATGGTTCACACTTGCATTGGACGGACATATCTATCCATTTCAGCTGACTTATAATATCTATTTATATCTTATACTGTTTGCTCTAATGAATTGAATTTACATCTCTTGTCCCGCATATATCTCATGAATAACACTGAGTCTTGTGGAATGTCACATGATGGTGTTGGGACCAAAAAGGTGAAAAAAGAAGCCAACAGATTGTGCAGTATCTTACAATACTTCCTTTATTGTTACATTACTAAGGAATTTTACCACTATTAATACAGTTTTCACAGTGTAATGCAGTTTAGGACAGTTTTCTCTACTCTAGATTCTGTTTCAGAGGTTTATGGGAAAGGTAGGTGTTGCATATGGGACATAGGGTGAATGGTGCTGCAGACAACTTCTGTTGACAGAAATGTCGAGTTCTGGCCTAGGTCTAATCTTCCTACAAATGCACAGTGCATTGTGTGCCCTATTATAAATAATAAGCCACCCTATTCTTATCGTGCCACCACCTTCCTCCATTGTTCTGGTATTAACTTTTTAGTGTCTATTGGTCTGCTGGCATCTCTCCCATGTTTCTCACTGCTCCTACCACAATCTCTGGGCTCTTAGCAAATTATTATCTCAAGGTTAATGCATTTTAGATTCTGTTACAGTCGTAGGCTGCATTATGTACAATCAATACAATAGTATCAACAGTAATTTACAGTGTATCTAAGAATAATTGTAACAGTCACTTTTGTGACTAGACATATGGACTAGGTTTAAACAATAGGACAATTCTGCATTGACTGTCATGATGGAATACAAAGTAGTTTTAAAACTTTGAACCCAGAGCAGTAGATTTTTTGTGTATTTGATGTCCTTTGCAAGTGTGACACAATTCATTCCAAACTTCTTTTTTTTCGATTGTGAAAGAAAAAATCTCACATGTGTTTTGAGTACAAGAGTTATGCTGAGAAGGTATATGGTAGGAATCAGTAAAAAATCACACATTGAAATAACTGTCATGATGGAGCTTTTTGGATGCTATTCTAATGATGGCCCACTCTGCATTTTTGACCCTTACCACCCATAAAAAAGCTTTCCTCTGTTAATTTTTCGTTAAATATGTCCAACATTTATTTCTAATAGTGTTCCTTGTAAATTTCCATTGCTTTTTTGCAAATTGTGGTTACATCCCATGTATTTTTGCAATGTTTCAACTCTCTGTGACCGAAGACTGACTTGTGTTATCATTCTGTGCTTGTGCCTCTTTTGGTAGAATTTTAAAAAAGAGAAAGGGAAAAATGTTTGAGAATTGAAAAGTCTGTTTAAGGGTTCCTTATACTGACCTGCATGCACCAAAAATGTAGAGATGGCTTAAAAAATATTTGATTATTTGGTGCTCTGAGGTTGGTCTAGTTATGAAGATGGTTTTGATATCTGTTCCACTGTGCCCCATTCCTGGTGATGCACTATTAATGACCTTTGATATTTTGACAAGAGATTAAAGGCTGTGGATTTCTCGTGGTTACACCATTGTTACAACTAGTTTGAACTAGTAACCGCTGTCCATTTCCAGTCAATCACACTATTGAGAGAGAAAGAGACAGAGGCCACAGAACTGTTAGAATATTCTAGTGTCTTTATTTTGATTGAAAGAGTTGAAACAATCAGTAATGTTGAATTTCAGTGTATAAATTTGGTATTCTCTCTGTTGAATGAAATTTGTTTATAAAAAATTTTTTTGCTAATCAATGTTAGCAGCATATAGTTGATCGATATTGAATACTTAATATAAAACAAAATATTGTTTATGATTGGCCAGAGAGTTGATAGAGATAACAATTTTTGAGCATTTAATATTTAATGGTGATACTTGTGATGGTCTTCTAAATAATTAAGAACTGATTCACAGCCTAGATGAAATTTAAAGTCAAAACTTATGCCAAAGTGTGTCTTGCCTTTTATTGCTTATGAAATGTTATAGAAGTGCAGACTTCAAATTCATTGTCTTGCTATATTGTGGAAGGTAAAACAAAATCAAATATAGGCACTGTTTATACCAGTGACACCTTATGAATATTTTTTCCTTTTTTCATAAGTGTACAATTCTTTTTATATATGATACATTGGACTTAAAATGAAAAATCTCTATACATAAATTATATACATACTCATATCTATTCATATATTATATGCTGTATGCTGAAGGCACACTTAATTTTTTTAATTCTTCTTGAGTCATACTATTGAAAGAGAAAATTGTAAATTTGTCTGTCTTCCTTCCTCAAAACACTGGGCGAGGAAGACAGTAACAAGTTGAAAATTGTCAATATTTAAAGAAGAAAGTCATATATGTGGTGCACCACAGTAATGCAAAAAATGTATTTTAGGTACCTTTATTCTTTATATACCTGTATGTGACATATCAAAATTTGTATCTTTTAAAGATTTGTGATGTCTCTAATCTAGTCTTTTTTCCCATTTCTTGTTCTTCCTTAACTGCTCTGGCTCACCAATTTTCGCCCTCATTAGAAATGCATATCATTCGGTGCCTCTGTATTCATGAAATTTAAAGGAGGCTAGAATGATGGGGTGAGATTAAGGTGTAACAAACTACAGACAGACTTTTGTAATTATTGTGTGGCACACGTGAGGATTTGGTCGCTCGCTTTCTGTGGCTTCAAGAATTTATCATTCTAACTGTACCAAGTTGATGTTTTTAATATTGGTTGTGATGACAGAGGTTTGACTTAAAAGTGCAATGTTGTGCTTGTGTGGACTGAGTTATGTTTTACTATATTATTATATACAAGCATGAGAGAGATTAGAGTTATGTGGTGTTTTTGATTGACAAGTTTTTGTTGCTTTCTTCGTGTTGTTAATGGAAACATGTATGAGATTGGAACAAAAGATGAACTTCTGTATGACTTTTGGCCTTTGAAATCATGATCTCATGACATGCTTTCACTCTGTTGCCAGTCCACTTCCGGCCATAGGCTCTGCCACGGAACTCGTAAAGACTGAAATCTGCCAGTATTCTTGAGATTCAATTATTTTTTAATTGAATTGATAGCTTTTGTCACTTCTATCGATATGAAGAAGTTTACGAATTCGTCCGAGTTTCCAAGACAGATGATTGCGACTGTTGAAAAAAATGGCAGGCACTTTTGGGAGAGAAAGTAAGAGAGGGCCGTTAGCAGGGCTGTGGTTGCAGTGGTAACATCTGCATTCGGCTGTTGTTATGGCTGCCTTTTCTCTCTCTCTTTGTTGAAGAACACTTGGGCATTGAAATAATGTATTCTAAGTGACCCTTTTCATTCAATGGTGATGTGACCACCCTTCAAATGAATGGAAAGTATTCTAGACAATGGCTCAGCTCGTTTTTAAAACTTTCAATCATTTTATGTACAAAAATTCATTCCATTCCTGCTTCCAGAGATGTTATTTATGCTTCTTTAAGTTTTTGCATTGACGTTATGAAATGTTTTCTAAAGGCATAAAACTTCCATGGAGACCACATACATATTCTCTATCACTGTCTGTTTTGGAAGGCGTCATCAACTGTGCTATGTGGGACCAAGGGATCATGATTTTGGATAACACTTTTACATCTTCAAAAGTGTAATTGAAAATTTATGCTGGAAAAGGAACCTTCAGTAAATGTTATTGTATTGTAATAAATTTCTCACTGCAGTTAGAAAAAAATTGCCAGCTTATTAACTGTAATTCTATTTTGATGATGTTTTGACTCCTGGCCCGGGACCAATGTTATTTCCTGCACACCCGGCTGCCAAACTAATGTTAAAGGCATCCTCGAGAGTAAGCTAAAAATTCTTCAACTTTTCAGAGAATGAAGGCATAACTGGCACAGATGTAAAGACCTGAAAATATAAAAAAAGTGATAATAATGTATTCGCAGACTGAGGTCAGTGGGTGTTTTCTTTCCCTTACATTTTTGATCTTGCATCCCATTTACGCCTTTGCAGAACATTGATGAGATTGTTCCGAAAGAATTAGGTGAGTGTGTCAGCCACTCATCACACATAGGTGTTGAAAGAAAATGGTTGACATGATTGTGGGAAGTGTTATTTTCAGAGAATAAAAAAATTGTATATTTATATTGTGACTTTGGAGTAAATCAGTATTTATTACTGTGAAGTGTGTTTTTTATTCTTCAGTCTATGAATGTTTTTTTAGGTAAACACTAATTACAGCATGTTGGTTCTTGAATCAAAAGTATGAAGTTCTGAACATAAACTCATGCTGCATAGTGTGTGTCTCTGACTGCTAAATATATAATTTCAATTTGATATTTCTACTTGCTGTACCTTTCCTTGATGGGAGTTAGAACCCTCTGAGGAAGTTGAAATACATTGTGGAACAAAATAAACAATACGCACATGGAATCATGTTTTAATGAAAGGACAATCATTGAATTCATAAGAAAATAAACTGCAGTCTAATGACATTGAATTCTATATATGGTATGGATAAAAAATCTTTTACCACACTTAATTCCATTTTTCCGATTCACATTAAGAAGTAAATTAACGAGCATAGTTTGAGGTCATGAAATAATCAACAATCCATTTTCTGGTTTTGAAACAGTATTCTGAGTTCTAGAAGAAACATTCATGCCATCCATATTCGTCCAGTCATCAAGGGTTAGTACATACCTGTACATTCCAATATCCTTACTCATGTTATTAGCAATGTTCTTGTGAAGTGAGCAATGTGATTAACCTTCATTGTATCCAATTCCAACACAAGTCATGCCATAGGTACTCGAGGTAATTTTCATCAAATATATGTAATTTTCCTCCTTGAAGCATAATGTAAATAACCTTTGTGAAGAAATATTTTGTCATAAAATTATGAGTAGGTACTCTGCAACTCCTTTGGATAGCATTTTACTGCAGAGGAGGTGTAATAAGTTTAATGGTAATGCTTGGTGGTTATGTATAGATTTTTACTTGCATATAGGCTGATGAAAGTAATTCCATTGTTCAAATATTATTATCAGCAGTCCACCGATTGGGGGTAGGATTTGAAAAATTCCTAATTATGTATTGCATGAAGTTATGAACTTCCTAGAGTCTAAACTCTTGTTTGTCCAACATTATTTTATGGACCCATTCTCCATACCTTTTAGCAGCTTTCATTATCCCCTAAAGGACCACTCTTTCCTCATCTCCCAAACTTGTCTAGCTTCGTCCTTCTCAATATCTCACTACCGCTCAATATCTCCTTTATCCACTTTTTCTGCGTTCTTTGTAATTCACCAAGTACCTCCGTTCCCACCACATTTCTTCACTTCTAACTTCAACCATTTGTTTTTCTCCCAAACCAACTTATGTTCAACATTTCCCATTGTACTCACGTCTCAAAAGTCTCTAAATCATGCTCATCCACTTGCCTCAACTACCCATATATCACAACCATGCAGTGCCTTGCTTCTTATTTAAGTATTTGCTAACCTTTTCTATAGATTTTTATTTAGCATGCTTATCACCAATTTCCTCATTTTTGCAAATAATTCTTGGTCAGTGGAATATTTTGTGAATGTCCCTATTACTAAACCCATTTTCCTCAAAAATAATGTTAACTGTACTTCAACTCTAATTTATTGCCTCTTTTTACTTGGTTATTCTACTCCTTAATAGTCTTATTATTTGCATGCTTTCATTTTCTTGTAATTAAAATTTTATTCCATACTTCATGACTTGATCCTGTATTTTAAGTTATAGCATTACTAACCAAAATATATACCAAACAAAGCTCGACTTCCCAGATTCATAATTTCCATATTTAATTTCACTAGAGATTATTGTCTTTTAAATACACATGGAATATATGGTAATAAAACGATAGGCTCTCACTGATTTCTTAACATTATGCAATTTTGGGAAATAGCAGTCTAATTTAATTAAATAAATAGCAACTGTTTAATCAGTTATATTCTTTTTTGTCTGTTTCTTTCTGTAAAATCACTAGCATATCTCATGAGAGAATCCAAATTATCAATATTAGTTCCCAAACACTGAGAACTGTTAATGTACAATCCATAGTGACTATGTTAATTATGTTCTCACTATCACAATCATATTCCTTTCAAGTTTCATTTTTATGTTCAGACTTAAGACTTGGGCATAAGTTTGCACCCTGAAATCCACACTCTTTGCTTACCTCTGGTCTTCTTTGCACACATTTGAATGAGGTATGTAGTATACTTTGAAGAACCTAACTGGTATGTATTGAACCACTGGTGTTAACGCCCAGAGTTCAAAGAAAGGTATTTGCTATCAGTAAAATATAATTTTTGTCATGATTCGAATGCATAGAATCTATAGTCATATTGATTATTGGACTTGTATAGGCATTAGGAATAATTAAGAGTGTACGCCACTTGAATTCTCATATGCTTTGGGGTTAAGTGTTGGACACAGTCAAAACAAAAGTTCAGCTCAAATTTTAATGGTAATGCTTGGTGGTTATGTATAGATTTTTGCTTGCATATAGGTTGATGAAAGTAATTCCATCGTTTAAACATTATCATCAGCAGTCCACCGATTGGGGGTAGGTTTTGGACAATTCCTATTATGTATTGCATGCATGAAGTCATGAACTCTTTTTTCTCAAATGCAAAAAATTCTCATATGTTTTGGGGTTAAGCATGAGGCACAGTCAAAACAAAGTTTCAGCTGTCATAAAGGAGAAAAGACTGCAAAGAGATTTTCAGAAATGCATGAATTTGTCTAAACTTTAAATAAATACTTTAAAACCAACAATGAATTCCTCAAAACCAAAATATGTGCCATCCAAGATTAGAGACTGAGAAAGCCAGGAGCTGTCAGGGATTTCTCTCAGACAAGAAGTTTGGGAGTTTTTGGGTAATTACCACATCATTTTGGGGTGCTGTTTCATGACCACATCTCACAGAAAGATCTACGAAGCCTAATTGAACAAATGAGTTAGAGAATGGTCCTTGGTTTCTGGAATTTTACAAAATACCGATTTTCAATAATTGACTTTAAATCCTGTGTACACTGTATTTGCACCGAAAGTCCTTTTTATTTTAATCAATCAATATAAATCTGCCCTTTAGAATCCTTTGCATGTATTTTATTCTTTTTCACAAAATTTTATTTTAATTGATTGAAAAACTTTCATTCTACAAAATTGTATTAACAGTAGAGAAAACAGAATTGAATGAAATAATTGTTTTATTTATTCAAGAATAAATAACCATGTTGTTATCTACTTATAGTTATTATTATTTTTCAGTGAGCAAAAGTATATGAAATAGTTATTTTCATTTGTAAAACACTGATTTCACTTCCCATCATGCCATCTAAAATACTCATTTTCTTTCTCACTGTACCTCACTTCCTGCATCTCATTGCTTTTCAATATCTCCTGCATCCACTTTCCTAAGTGCATTAACTTTTCCTAGCTTCTTCAAAAATTTTCCTTACGACCTACTTCCATCCTCTGGTTTGTACTTCACATATTTTCTTTTCCATCCAGTTTATTTTCTCCATTCTCCTCCGAATTCGCATCTCCGACAGATTTCTTGTCAACGACTCCGCGCAAGCGTCAATTCACGGTGTGGTCTGTGTGCTCATGCACCCAAGAGCATAAACTAGCATTCACTCCCTAAAAATCCTCTCCGGTTCGTCACGGTAAGTTTCAATGCTACCCTGACAAACAATAAGAATTTAGATTCTCCACACCTGCATGTTAGGCATACACAACACATTTACATGCGCAGAAAAACTCTCATCCAAACACTTGCAGTGTACTTACCAAGTGAATCTCCAAGATGTTAGTGATATAAAATATATTTGGGCCAGTATGGGTTATGTGACTTCGCTGTTTCAAATTGTAATTATCCGCGAAAGTTTCGCACCAGCTAGAAAACGCCAATGAAAACTTTTAATAATCAGTGCGTTCTTATAATTCGTGCCTAACATGGTGAAGTATTGTCGGTGTTCCCTCCGAGAAGGTTTTCATATTCGCGCCTCGGGTAGGAGAGGAAGCTCCCGCCTGGAATGTTTTGAAAGAAGACGTGTGAGCTATTGGCTGTGAATGCAAAATAGGTAAATTCCT
>LYUA01002977.1:171200-199913 GCA_002093875.1 Calopteryx splendens
GTAAGTAAAAATAATACATATTTTTAACTTTTATAGATTGATGTAAGATATTGAAAAAGAGTAACAAGTTAAGTTAAATGTTCGCTGAAAACTTAACTTAGCATCTTAACTTAAACTTATTAATGCATTACTCCCAAAGTCTGCCAATATCTATGAACGTAACTCTGTAACTTCTATGCAAAGTTTCTTTGCCACTAATTCTAGACACAGGAGTGCCAATCAGTATCTTTGTATTTGAAATCTCAATTTGTAGAGAAATTAAGAGGATGCATACTTGTTTGTATACTGTCAGCGAACTTTATATTGATCATAAATTTGTTAAATGCATCAGCAACGGAGGCTGTTGAGTGCATTGTTAATCATGTAAAATTTGCCTTTTCAGCCTTTTCATGCATGTGGAGTTCCTGTTGAATTTTGTTTTGATTGAATTTATCATTCCATGCTGTTAAATTAAATAAAAATCACATTTTTTATTTCATCAATGTACCCCTTAAATACTGTCTCAAATTAATCTCTGAAAAACACTGATGTTTCTGAATAGTGTAAAGTTTCCCAAGGGACAAAGTATTTAAATAGATATTGTTAGAGGCATTAGTATTCTACTTCATCATTACAAAATATGAATTGAAAATGTTACCCTGAATTCATCGACTGCCGGGGGGTTTCACAACCCCAGATTGTACATGTCATAATTAATTAGTGAGTAATGACAGTTTTAAAATTTTTTTTATTATCCAAGATAAATTACTTCAATAACTGAAGCACAGGACCAAAACCATTAGCTGAATTTTTTTCAGCTGTGAAACAGAAAAGTCAGGAATAAGGAAATTTTTGCTTATAATTATTATGAATGCTGAAGGACATGTATGAGATGAAGTGTTCATGTATGTTTTTTAAGAATAAAGACTTGTAATTTTTGATAAGATAATTACCATTTTAATTTTCTCCAGTCTTAACTGCCAGATTTTCCTAATGTTAGATATCTTGATATGCATACGTTTGAAACACACTGTCAGGCTTGACTTTGTGGAGCTTCTCCAAATTTAAAGAATAGTGAGAAAACAGGAGGCTCCACAAAAAGATTTTATTTCACTTCCACGACCTTGGGTTCAACAAATTTTGTCATAGGTTTTGATGGAAAAATTTGTTGTTTTTTGTTTGTACCTCATGATGACAAAATTTGTGGAAGCCTAGGTCATGTGGAATAAAATTTCTTAGTGTTCACTTGACATTTTGAGTATATGTTTCGCAGAAATTATATAGATTTTGATGACAGTAAAAGTCATTTATTCTGAGATTAAAATTTGTGCATGTTCCATTATTCCTTGTATTTTCCTTTAACTTGGAAAGAACATCACCCTGCAGAATGTATTTGTTTCATTCAGTATGTAGTGTTAATAGTAGGTACTTCAATGATAGGAATTCATAATAGTTTGGGGTTTTCTTAATTTTTCTTTATCTGTTTAAACCAATGAAACACTTGACAAAAATTTCAATGTGACAGAGTTGGTTTTTCTTCCTGATATTAATCCATGTAATCCTGTTCTTATTTTCAGGATGGAATGGATTGGGTCTGTAAAAATGTTCGAAATAAAAAGAAATAAGTCTGCTGTTTTTCTGTGTCCTAGTCATTAGAAAGGCTGTGCAATGTGCATGAAGTTTTCTCAATGGTCATGTCTCCCTGGTGAGTGGTAAAACAGCCAATTATGGTGCAGAGCTTACTGTTTGATCTCATCCGTCCATGCATTCCGTTTAATGTCAGCATTTTTAAGCCTGCAAATTCTCCAGCATTATATTGCTTATTTATCTTACATTGTAAGCAGTTAAGTTATCAAAATGTTTTTTTTTTTACTTTTCTATGTTATCCAGGGATGTACATATTTTTATATAAAACCACAAATTTGCATTCATGATATGATTACTACTTATATTACAGAGTTGTTTTGTATTTATTTTTATAATCCCAATACATATCACAGAAATTGACACCTTGTTATTCTAAAATAGCCAGAAATTTACATATTCTCCATCATTGTGACAAGATAATTGGTGCTTATCTCTATTTTTGGTTAGATTGCACAAACTTATGTACTCGTCCATAAGAGGGAATGGGCTTCATCACAGTTAGTTCATTTTGTCTGAATCATTTTGGCTCATAATATTTTAGCATTTGAAATGTAATTGCACTATCATGAACTTATAATTAGGGAGAAGGTTTTCTCTTTCACTATTTTCAATAAAAGATATGCAGTCATATGGAATTTAGAATATGCATGCCTTTTTACTCATGATTATCATTGAATATTAGATTATCCATTGAGTAATTCCTTCTCTTAGCAATAAATAGTACTTTTTCAAATGCTCAGCGGTGGTTCATTTTTATGATTAATCTAGTCAATGCAGTATTGTCCATATTTTTGTTAAATTTTGTTGTGCTAAGCATAAATTTTATCTGCACTACAAATGCCTGTACACAAGTGCCTTATACATTAAATACAGTTTATAATTCTGTTGATGAAATTTCCCATTCAGTTTATTATTTCATCATTTTCCTCTTAATTTTTTAGAAATTAGGTCTGAATCCTCTATTTAGATACTCAGTACACACATTCAGACACAACGCACATAACGTCTTGGCTTTTTACATCAAAATTTTGTTTTTTTGAGTGGCATAGTTTTATTTACTCTTGTAAGACAACATTATAATGTTTTGATAATGTCTTATTGTGTGTAATTTGTAGTCAAATATCTGTTTTTATAAGAAATTTATCATGAAATGGCAAAATTTCTTTTATGATGTAAAATTATTAGAAGGAACACCAATGTAATCATTATGTTATTTTTTATAATAAATTATTATTTCAGCTGTTTATAAAATGCCCTCAACTTCATACAAGAGCCTACCTGCATGTGAGTTATATGTACTTGATATTGTTTAGTAATTCAGGAAAATAAATTTTAATTCACAAGCATTTTGCTAAAGATTACCTACCTTCTAAGGAAATTGGTAAAATTACAATCCAAATGGGTGATTCACCCTGCTATCCTTTGTCCCATTTGTAAAATTCTTCGTGAAATTGAATATTTTAATGTTCCTCATCACATAATAATTTACTTTAGTTATTATTACTTTTCATTTAGTAAAGGAGCAGCTTGATTTTGTTGAACATTAAATTCTAAAATATACCACAGGATTGACTTGCAATTACTCAGTGAAAATTGTCAGTACATATTGAGCTGAAATCTTTCCATTAGGAAAGAACCTCTATTTCTGAGGATATTACTTTGCTTTTTTATCATAAAACCACTCCAAAAATACATTGCATTGTTGGACATATGCACAATGCTCACGGTCACTCAAAAAAAGTGTGGGAAAGGAAAAATCTTTTCATAGGAACACACACTCATACTTGGTTTTTACTCAAAAGTTTCCTATGACAAAAACAAGTACGTAAAAAGACCAAGTAATATAGTGTAAAATATTTTCTAATTTTATTTACAAATATTTATTTATAAGGTATAACGATAAATCATTCAGGTCAGTCTTCCTGTTAATGGACAGGGTGCTAGCTTCATCATTTTTCTATCTGAGAATCTTTATAATTCAACATGTGCATATTCTGTTGTAGCCTTCAGGTCTTCTATGTGGAATTCATTACAGTCTCCAGGATATTTTACCTATAAGAAACAAGTTGTTAATCATTTAGTTTTTCAAAAATATTCACATAAATTTTAGAAAATGAGAGTAAATTTACCTTGCATATGTTTTCTTCCATTATGGCATCATATAAATTCCAAAATGTTGTTCCTCTTGTGTTGGAAAGAAACCATCCTGCTGCCAAACTGTTGAAGGATAAGTTATTTTTTAATTAAGAACTTAACATTATGTGATTCACAAAATACATGCATACTGGAGTGTAAGTAGTAAGTAGTGCCAGTTCACAAGATGAATGTGGGAGAAATTATAATACAAAAAAATCATGAAACTAAGTAAACACTTTCTAATGGAGCATCTTGGTGTGCTGTAATTTTCATATGAATGGGGTGATAATGCTTTTTTATCTGTTCTCATATTTTTATTTTGTTGTGATTTCATAAATATATGGCAGAAGTGATTCCTGATTTATTTAAATCATACATAACTTATAAGATTAATTAATGAATTATGGGATTCACTTTCATATCAAAGTCATTCTAAAGCTTGGGGAGTAACACAATAATATATTGAAATTTAGTTTTACTCAATGCATTTTGCCTTAAACTTTCCAACTTGTTATACTTTCTGGTTCATATTTATCATGGTCTTTACATGGAAGACCAGAAGTTAGCCTCATTTTTAAGTTGATCTATAGGTAATTATTATAATTCATTTACATTTTCTCATTAGAGATAGTAGCATTGTGGTACGGTTGAGAAATACTCAAATAATATGATAAATCAAAGATAATTACTCATTATAGTACGAAGGTACTCTCAGGTTGCAACATTATACATATATGATTAAAACCGACATTTAATTAATATTATAGATAATATGTACAAATTACAATATATTGCTGTGAAAATTAAAAGGTAATAAGATGAATAATTACTTTTCAGTCATCGCCTTAAGTTAGACTGAAGTTGACCTTTTTTTTAGTCATTACCAACAAAACTTTTGTTCATGAATGTTTTCTGTTTCCAATTTTGCATGGTTACCGTTTTCAGGTGCTCAGCCTGTTTATGTTTGCTATAGATTGAACATTTTCTGTGCTTCATGGATATTACACTTTAGGATACAATATGCCCATTTTTGTGTACAATGAACAGTAGTAGCAGCTGGCTCATTAATCATGGACTTAAACTGAACACTTGGCTCTTCCAAGTAATGGAGTAATCTCTCATATTACAAGTTCCATTTATTCTCTGGTGGAGTGGTTGTAAAAGGATTTCGTAATATGAGGAAAAATCGTAAAAAATTGATTTGCAAATTAATTTTCAAACTTGATGATTTTTGAGGGAGAATGGCCATGCATGGCCTTAAAATGTAATTGAACTAGATATACTAATAACATTATCTATAGATAGTATTTTGCAAGTATAATATACCTTCATTCAAAGATAGTTTTATTTTAGTACACCCTCATTTTTACATTATTTTTATATAAGAAACTGTGGGAAATGCCGCGACAGTAACTTAAGGAGAGTCGCCCACTGCTGTGCATACATATGTGAAAAATTCACAATTGAAACTAGTTCACGTGAGACTCGATCCCGGATCCCTGGATTTAAACAGTGAATGGACGAAGTTCATCTTTGGAGGTGGTTTTACATTTTCTGAGTGATTCCTACTCTAGGTTTGTTCCCAAATATGCTTACATACAAGTGAGGTGTCTCGATTTCAGGCAACACTACAAAAGAAACATCTAAAAATTATTAATTCCATCCTGTAAGCAAAACCCAGTTTTTGCCACTATTATGATGTTGAGCGCAAAGTGAATCTGGTAAAAATAATACCATTTGCTAGTATTTCATGGCAGTGTTTGATGTCTGGGATATTTTGGACAAACCTGAACAATTCATGGGATTTTTACGAATGGATCTGCCCTGAAAAGGGTAATAACTTTCAAAGCATTAGCTTGGTAACCTCCAGTCACACATGCAACTACAAAACGTGGTAATTAATGGATATATTCATTGTTGTTTTTTTGTGGCAATGGGCCAAATATAGCAGTCATTTTACAGAGTCTAACCTTCATAGAAATAAAAGGTAAATAAGTATTTGATGTCGGAGATCTGCTTCAAGGTCTGCCCTACTCGGGGTTTGGTATTGTCATAAACAAGTAAATGTTTTTCCTCATAATGATGGTGAATAATTTGTTATAAATTCAGCTTGATCACTCAGCTGACACTGAGATGTCCTAGTTAAGTTAATAGTTTTTTTGGTTTTGTGTTAATAAGTGCAGTTATTCCCAATGATGCTTATAACCCAACATTTTTAATTTTTTGAAGGTGATAATTATTACTGCCGGATTCCACTAAAACAGTGCCAATGAAATGGCACTGTATTAGTGGTGGTGCATAATGAAATTTCAGATCAGAAAGATGAATATGTCTATTATTGATAAGTAATTAAAATTATTTCATTCATCAGGTGAATTGACAAATACCTAAAAATAAATACTTGTTTGATTGTTTAGAAGTATGGAAACTGCTCATCCAGTAATATTCTGATGATGATTCTCATGGTCTCATTGCAGAAATTCGCAATGTCTCAATTCAACTTTCTGCTACGAGGACACAATGGATAAATTAGGTAAAATATTAGCGATGATCAGAACCGGGAAAGGATGGACGGGAAATTCAGCGAGTGCCATAAAAATGGCTCATCAACATGAGAATCTCTTCACACATATTTAAAACCCATTTCTTCTGCACTGACAAATTCTGTGGAGCATCTTCTTGTTCGTATTCATATATAGAATGAGGTAAACGAATATCAATATGAAAGTTCGCTGAGATATAAGACTGATTGAATATATAATGGATCGCTGCAATAATTGAAACATTCGCTAGTGGAAACATACAATATTTAACGAGGTCACAAATGGGATATGCATCCTAAATAGGATACGGAAAAAATATTTTTTGCAGTCGTTTAATAGTGCCACTATTAGTATATTTCGCCTTGATATTATTAATCCGGCCTAAATTTAATATATATATAATACGAGTACACCATGATGGTTAAATGTATATGAATGAGACAGGGTAAGGAAATACAGGAAACATCGAGACGAACTCATTGTATGAGTTCAAGGAAAAATATAATATCTCCGGGATTTTTCGACTGTTCTACCAACAGAGCCGTCGACTGGAAATCGTCGAAAACTTTGTACGAACGCCCACAGAATAGTCAATTCATTTGGGTCGAGCGGAATATTTAACAGAAAGTCTCATAAGTACCTTTCGGGAAATATCAAGAAAAACTGACATAATGCTGGGAGAAACTATAAGATCCGACCTTTATGGTGCCGGAGTAATTGCTCCCGGTTTCGAAAAGATCCCCTTCCACAGAAATATAACGACCTATCTCGCCCCTCAACTCCGTCACTACTTCCCTTATCTTCCGTATTTATAAAATATTCCACGGGGATTCTCATTCACTGTTGAGAACTTGTGTGCCTGTCCAGAAAAGGTATTAAGTAACCGATAATTTGGTCTCCCACTTTTCATGTGTTTTTCGTACGTTCATCCGTATATAAGACCGCCTTCGTTTTTTAAGTATGTATTGATATGCTGGAAATAATTTTGTCTTTTATATTATAGCTCTTACCCACTTTGCTATACCACCTTCATTCGATTGTACTGAAATTCTTGTCGTGGATAGGGACAACATTAGTGATTGTATCTCCTTGAGTGAAAAACACCTAATTGTCTTTGTGCTATTGTACACGACCCTTGAAGACGCGTGGTTATCTTTCAGGAGTACGTCTTCACGTTATCGCGTTTCAGCGTGTGGTCAACAACATCGTTCCCTCCCCTGTGGGTCATTTGCCATATCACCTTCATTCTCACTCTCAGCGTTTTTCTTTTCTCTCTGCTGGAATTCCTCCTTATCGTTCACCTCCCCACCTTACTTTTTCTTTTCATGCACCTACATTCTCTTCGAACTCAGTCCCCGAAAGGGTGCGCTGAGCACCGCCATTGCTATTTTTGAATTTGCCTCAGGTTCATCGGAAACTCGATTTGGAAACGGAACTTCGGCCATCGTGCATTACGTCCAAGGCATCTCATAAGTGGGCCATAACATTTTCACGTGGTATTGTTTTCCAGGGGCTTGAGCCAAAATACGTAGGTCATACCATACGGTAGCTTGCTATTTTAGTTACTCTTTGCTGTTCCTCTACATTCAGGATGCAAGGTGCTAAGGGACCAATACCTCAAGTGCAGTCTTTTTTTATACCGGTCTTTTGTTTACTGCCTCAATATCGTTCACTACCTTGACAAACAAACAAATTCATTTTTAATGTTTTAAATAAAATACTCAATTGTATCTCAGATCTGCTACTTTTGAAAATCGTTTTTTTATTCTCTCTCGTAAATAATTAAATAAATGCACCGTTTGCTACCCCATACTTGGAAAACAAAATCCTCCGAAATGAATCAGGGAGGTCTTGACTTTCAAAATGTTGCCTCTATTAGCGATTGCAGGAAACAAAACCTTTGTTATTTTATTTGCTATTATTTTCCAATACGATGAGATCCAATCTATCACTGATAAAAACGAACACTAATTGAGGCCTAGGCTCCACTTGGGCTAAGGCTGTCGCCCCCGTGTCCATTGAAGCAAGGAGAGCAAAACCGTACTAAAAACGACGCATGTATTCTAATGCTAACCACCATTCATACTCCCTGGCCTGGTAGAGAGTTACACATGGAGTCGAGGGCTTACTGCCTTCACTCATGAACTCCAGAAACTGAGACGGGATTAGACTAAAATGATTCACAAATCCATGAAGGAAAATTGGCCTTAAATCACCATTAATTATCAGCTTTCCAGTTTTTAAATGTTTCAATATTATTGTATGAATTCCCAAGAAATGCGACTGCTTTGTATTTCGTGAACTCATGACGGGCAATGGAGAATTGCGAAATTAGCTTGTTACAGAGTACACGATTCTCTCTCATTTGAATCTACTACATGTTTACAAAGTGGGAATAACTGCAGCCGTGATCATTTATGTTCGGTAGTACCCGAAGTACTGGAATTTCTGTTGAATTTTCCCCCAAGATAAATATACATCAACCTTGAATTTCAGTCGCGGCACGTGTGACATTCAGGGGAAAATGGGGCAGGTTGAGTTACGTGCTGGATCACTATCGTCCACAACTTGTTGCCTCCTCGCTGAAATAAGATTTCTCTGATCAGTTTAACGATAATAAATCCGGAGACAAATTTTCCTTCCGTATGTTTGGTTTTTATCTTAAATAAATTTGATGTTGCACTCATTACTGTCTTCATACTTCTAGTTACTTGTTTTTAATTACCACTGAGCTGGAATCAATAATAAATATATTTTCCCTTATTCTCCTCACATGATAATAATGCTATGAAGAAAGGCCACAAGGTCAATGATATAATCTCTTCCCGCAAGGTAAAGGCCTATGTAATTACCTCCAGAATATTTTATCTTCCCATATTAATGACTGAAAAAATAAAGTAATATTTGGGCATTTATTTACTCTATTAATTCCTGCATTTATGTCATTCCACAAAAAGTCTTTGATGGTCTTCGCCAACCCCTGCGTTCCAATCCCCCGCCACTATCAAGTGTTTGCTTCTCAGATACAAAACGCAACACAAAAATGAGTATCGACAAACAGAAAATCTTAGAAATCGTGCTTTCCGATATTTATGTGCATTCAGCTTTGACATTTTAAATTAGGAGTCTGTTTATTGAATCAGCTCCGACTACTGGAAAAAGAATTTATTGCGGGACAAGATATCTAACTCCTTCGCCCGGCATGATAACGACTTAGGCGATTTTTTTATCTCAACTTTCGAAATTATATAACATTCCAATTATTCAAAGTAATATTCAGAAAATGTTAAATAAAATTTTAGGGAACAGGAGATCGGCTGGGAGAAGATATACGCGTTATAATTTATACAGAAAGGATTTATTCGGTGGATATGAGAAAAGGGTTTGATATAAATAGAACTTTGTATTTTTCGATTAAGATATTTAAGGTCCTTCATCACAACTGCTTTTCGTACAACCTGTCAGAGTCCAAAAACCTCTTCCCTAGTAATTGTGGTCACAAAAGTTTACCAATAATCTTACTACCGTTACGTTGTACATTAGATTTTGGTTCAGCTTTGATGTTTGTTTTGAGCCAGCATGTCGAAGCTAGTTAAAAACTAAAAAATGCAACCTATGACAGTCAGACTTACAGCTTTCATAGAAATATATTCCCCGGAAAGTAATTTTACACTTAAACCTTTTTCGTGAAAACTACATTCTAACTTAGGTTTAACAGCCATAGGTTATTCAATTCACCGAGTATAAGCGATTATTTTAACGTTATGTTAAACGACATTTTTTACTGGCTCAGAATCCTATGTTTCTCTGGCTCTGAATCCGTATCATCTTTTAAGTGGTGTATAGTTCGACGTCACCTGCCCAGGGAATTTTAATTTTTGCTGCGGCGCAGTCTCCTGGCGGGTTGAACGACCTCTCCGAGTGTTGGAACCGTTATCCTTGGCTCGGCTCAAGAGAACATATTAATATCGAAAGACGTACCTGAAAAAGTATGTATCTTACCCTACAACCCTCTTATCTTCTTTCCCTTTCACTGGCTTAGATACTACGTTTTCAGTGAATGTTCTTTACTCGGAATCGGAATGAGTCAATGTACCAGAGTGGAGAAATGAATTTGTGCGGTGTTTCATGGCATCTATCCAAGAGTCGTATAATATGGAACAAAAGGGTGTTTACTCTCTATTGTGTCCTATTCTTGTGATGTGGTACGGGTCATAAGATTGTTGAAGCCCAGCTTGCGAATCTGAAAATATTGATAAATGTGGGAACGAGGGAAATTAAAATGTAGCAGTTATAATTGAGGGTAGGCATGACAGAAATGAAAAACAATTACTGATGTTACGATCATGTGATAATATTGATCATAGCGAAATTTTAGCTTTAAATCGGTGTGGGAAAGGTCAATTCAATGGAAATTTTATATGACACCACCGAAGGGAGGACCCAAATGTGTTTTCTCGAGAGTTTTAAGAAGATACTGATTTTCATTTGACAACTTTGAATTATTCAACGCAAATGTGTATTTCGTTCGTAGTAACTGAAACCGAGGGATGCAGAAATTTCGCGTTTTCAAAATTTTGCCAACACAATTTGATAATACATTGGACACAACTTTTCAGTGACATTTCATCAATTGAAAATCATTCCCTTCTGGATACTCGGGAGTAGGTTAGAAACTTTCCTTCCTGGAACCACCTCACAGAATAACCGTATGAAACTACAGCCGAATCGTGGTGACGTTAAGGTAACTTCCGGTTCGCAGACGGTTGATCCCAGATGAGTTTTCATTCGCTAAAAAAAAAAGTTTTACGCCGCGGGCGGAGTAGAATATTGTTTTCTGCACGCCTTCGCACTGTCTCGGGCGCATCGAAATTCTTGGTTTTCCCCATAACGGATCCCACACAGCCACAATCACCGTTTTCCTCCGAAACCACTCACCTGGTAACTTTGGTGACGACCGGCTTGAGTCCCACACGTGGCGCTTGCTTGCTCTTGCGTTGCTTGGAGGAGACGCCGTCCTCCTCCTCCTCCTGTCGGTTGATGGTGCACATGGTGTAACGGGCGCACTCGGGCCGCCTCGTGGCGAATTTGTAGGCTCTCCAAACCCTCATAGCAGGTTCGATCAGCTCTTCGTTCACAGCCTCCGCGAGACGGTCTTCAACCTGCGGGGGGCGGGATGGGTTTACAGTTTAAAAAAAAAATTATCAGGAGTTGCTTCGGGTAGCGAGAGTGCTTGGCCTGTGCAGCAATCTCTGGTTTTTCAAATGATTTGCGACAAACTTATGCCGTGTTGGAGTGGGCCTTAGTTCACATCTTAGGGGCCACCGAGAACAAAGTAATCAACCCCAAAATTGGCTTTAATAAGTTAGGTTGGAGCTCACCACGCACTTAGCCTTTTGGCCTGCGAAGTTCTCGCATTGAGTGGGATGGCCAATTGTTCCATTCCCGGTTCCACCTGAAGTTTAGCTCGGAGTACTAAATTCCGAAAAATCTCCTTGAACTTTAAATGGGGTAGTCTAAAGGAAGATCTGGTATTTGAAACAGTGGATCTACGTTCTGGGGGATCACGGATCCGGCCGAACGTTTTACCTGCTAGTGTGCTAGGTACGCCACAAATATATCTTAGGGCAATCATGATGAAACATGGGCAGAAATATCATTATTAAAAAAATAATAGAGACTTTATCATAAAAAAAGTTGTGCGCCACAACAAACGTTCTTAAGAAAAGTCTTAAAAGTCAATCCAAGTTGTTTATTCCATTATTCCATGCCTTTTTTTTAATAAATACGTAGTTTCGAAACATGGCAGCATGGGTTTAGATTTCATCGGAAAGTTGGAAGGTACACATGTATGTATGTACCTTATATTCCATACGTTTTTAAATCACTGTCTTCCAAATATAACCTGTTTATCTACGCCAAATAACGTTCTTAGCATTCATTATTAAAACATTTTTATGAAAGCCGAGGGGGACGATCCTCGGGACATCCTATGTTGAGGAGGGCGTGTCCCCTTCCTGGATTCTACGCCCATGTTTGGTGGTTTTGGAATAACATATAAAATATTGTTGACAATAGTTATTATTATATAGGGAGGTATATTTACACGACATTAAAATCCTTTAATGTTCTACTTCAGCTGAAAATGCACTAAAGAGAAATTGGATTTATTTAATCCAAATTTTTACATTTTCTACAAAAAAATAAATCCAAATAGCTAAGCACAACTTTGGATTTTAAGGATCACCCATTTATCTCTTGAGGGACAAATTACAACCCCCCTCCCTACAAGGATCTCCGCGACGTTACATAAGGGGCTTTCACTATTTCGTCACTGTTTCCGTAAAAACTCTAATAATTCGGAAATACGTCTAATAATTATCTCTCTAATATATATATATCTAATAAATGCAGTATTTAGAGTGGGATATTTCAAAAATACAGTGTAACCATTGATGGTTTCTCTTCTAGGTGGAACTAATTTGCTCACTTGTCTAGATTTGGTTGTGTGGCCTACCTTCAATCCCTCTTCACTTTTGACCTGGTCACAAATCCACCCACCCCCTACAATTGGCTTTCTGTCACTCCAAAAAGAAGGGAAAGTGCCATGTGATGTGTGTACTGTACCAAGTCATTAACCCCATGTAAACCACCTCGACTTGAGCACAGACTCCCCATGACAAAAGAATGAATGAGTGGTGTAAAACAGAACATGAATGATAAATGCTACATGATTTCGGAATATCCGGATCGTGTGTTCTATTTATTGGTCGTGTGTGACCTTGATGGTATCGTTCACACACCTGTCTGGGGCTGAGTTTAGCGAGGGCGTCCAACATTGCACTGATGGTAGCTCCCATTCCTTTGCCCTTCTTCCCAGAGGCTGTCATCTCGCCTTCGAAAAACTTCTTGATATAACCAATCGCTGGTTTCAAGTAGATTCCGGAATCCAGATTCTGAATTCCCAGAAATCGACGGGCGCCGACATTAATCACTCTTGCAATAGTTTCCTCAATAGGTAAATTCGTTGGGTCGAAGGAATCATCGCCGAGTACCTGTTAAATAGAAGAAAGTTGGGTGAGCATAAAATATTAACAAAAATGTAATCCCTAATTACTCAAACAAAATTTATTCGCGTTTTGTCGTGCGTATGATTAATAAAAAAATCCCACAGAAGATTGAGAACCTGTGACTCCTAAACTGGTGAAATCATGCTTCAATTTCGTTTACAAATTGTAATGGACATCTCTTTGAAAAATATTCCCATCCCATCAAAAACGTGTTAAGACTTAGGAGTGTAATAATATTTATGCTGGTAGAAATAGTATCCTGAAAACATGCCTCCATCTTTTAATTTTGCAATCTGAATTATTTAAATTAGTGATGCCAATTAGAGTCAGCACAATGTATCGCAGCTTTGGATACTGCACCAAACTATGTGGTCACAAAGTAAATTTGTCTAGGTGGAGTACAATTCTGGAGGTTTTTTCTAGGAATAAAAAGGCACACCCAAGGAATAAGTCCGCATGGCCTTATTTAGAAATGTTCATTGCCATAATTAAAAATATCTATTGTATTTTCCAATCGCCGATTGTGCTAATCGATACAAATGAAAACATGCATGGAAGGAAATTATAACTCTAATGCAAAAGTATGTATTTTACAGCCTTAGAGTTTTAAAACACCCTGGAAGAGTTTCACGAACGAGCTGTTATTATAATAAAATACGAAATGTTCGGTACGTACGCAGGTTCCTTGACCTATGGAATTTTAAGCGCAAAGCAGAGTCACGAAAACGCGTGGACTCGATTGATTAAAGTGGTCCAAGATTACGATGAAATTCCATAACGGCTGCACTAAAATAAATATACCTATTCAATATAACGTAGGCCCAGAATCATTTCAATTTTGTGAGTTACCTGAAGAGAGCATTTTTACCAAAGACTAATCTGCAGACTGTTGGATAAAATGGTACTGATAACCAAGTGAGACGACGAGGCAACCGAAAACTTTAGATAGATTGATTGCTAGAGTTGGGGTCCTTTAACAGAAGCCCCTGGCACTTAGACTGCTTTGGTTCATCGACCAAAGAAGTCCAATGCTAGAGACCTTACACTATGATAACCCTCCCAGTGATTGCTATACCTATAAATGTTTATTGAAACATAGGCTTCATTAAAACTTGGATAGGATGTACACTGAATGAATAGAACATTAAAACTGATATGAATCATTCTTCAAGTAACCTCTAATACATAATCTATTAAGAGTGTCTCACCTTAAGTCATCAATCCTATGGGCTATCATTAGTCTGCCATAAGTGATTATTACGTAATTTCGAATCGCTTATTTACCTCTTATTACCTGTAAATTTTCTGAATATGACTCGTCATAAATTCTGGTAAAATGCAGTGCTTACCACGGTAGGTGTGCGACTTGAGATAAAATTGACAGAAACAAAAAAAAGTCGGTAATTAGGATTGTTGCACTTAACATCCCGTGGCGAAAGAATCTAGTTTTAGAACCGTCTGAGGCAGATGAAATTTGTTTTCAAATACTTCCACCCAAGTTTCTGTATCATGAAACTTCCGCGACATGCACAGCACACCAGTGCCAATGAGGTCATGGAATCGTGACGAGCGGTCTCCTCCCTGGATAAAAGGGATAGGCCCCTCTCCTTCGGCTTTCAACCCCCTCCGCCCTCTCTTCCGTTCTCTTTTATGTCGAGCGAGTTTTCTGTATGCATATTCTTAATTTCTCCGGGATTCCCTCTCCCTGGTTCCTCCAATGCTTTAGGGACCGACGATCAATCAAAGTTTCATCGAACTTCTAGCTAATACCACATGCTTCATCGTAGTAATTACATGCCAAATTACTTTATACCCCATTATTACTCGTGTTAACTCCGGACGGTCGTGAATGACACATGTTTCACTGATATCAATTTCAGCTTGTCGCTAGATTTCCCATGTACCGAATTTTCTGAGTTCACACATTGCCCATGGCTACTAGGTAGAACTCAAACCCGTCACCCTCGGATTAATAGGCGGCCCAGTCAGGCAAGGCAAACCGGTCGATTAATATTAGTGTGAACTCTAACGTATACTTATTGAATCATAATCATTCTTCACTGCACTTCAGTTCATGGCCCAATTATATTGTTAATTTTCTAGAGGACGAAACTACGGGAATATCGCTGAAAAACCGTCGAGTGTCCAAGGCTTTCACAGAGGATTCACGTGCTTAACAATTCCGTCACAATGAGAGACATTACGCCAGTCCACGCCTTTAGGTCACGTGGGAAATTAGCGATCCGAGGGAGAAGTGACCCCATCCCCCTTCGTAATTTGGTGAGAGTCGAAATCTCCGGGGAATTGAGAACGTGAAATTTACTCCCATTTCTCGAACCCAGCAACCTTCAGGGAATTGAGGACACTCTTCATTCACTTCCCATAACTTGACTCTGGGAACCCGAATAATCAAGGAAACCCCAATTCATTATCGACCGCCTGACGGTTCGCATGTCTGTGGGGCTCAATATCTCCGAAGAGCAATATCCCGCGAGATTTCTCGGAGTCATAAATTACGGATGTTTCTACTCAGTAGGCTTTTATTGGTAAGTAACTTTATTCCTGAAAATATCATATAATCGGAATAAGAGAAAACAGGCTCTCATTCCCAGGACAGGAATTGAGAAACCGTCATAATCGAGAAGCTTAAAATATGTCTGGGTAACCCATATTGTCTTGGGGGATTTGTATTCAGCAGATATATATGATGATACCAGGTATAGGTATCTACCAGTTTATGCTCAATGAAGTACTACTGGATATAAGATGGTAGAGCAATTGAGATCAAGAATGCAGATTGCAATGGCCCTAGTAAGATAGTGTTAATATATCATTTATAGTATTAATCACGTGTGAGAAGTGAAAAAATAATTAAACAGTAATTGTATTAACATTTTTTTGTTTTATCCGAGTAACTATCTAAGAATAAAATTAACTTATTTGCGAATGGAAAACAAATGTTTATTGTATATAATAAATATTTTTTTTGCTTCTTTTATTTTACGAGGCCACTTCACTCGAGATGACGACTGCAAGAACGCATAATAAATGCAAAATAAGACAAAAATAGTTGGAGATTAATCAATGGCGCACTATCCCAGTGATACCCAAAGATAGCCAAAAATTGCTGTGAAAGTCCCTACACCACTCCTTTCCAACATTCTTCCGCGGGTTCATTTTCCTCCAAGTATTAGCTACCATCGCGGTGCTTCGTTATACAAATATTTGTTGCAATATTTTTGGGGCCACGACCTTCTGCGAAGAACGCTTGGGTGAGAGTGTTTGCGCTTTTACTTTTTCCGAAGAGACCAATGAATGCTCTTCCAATTAGTGATACTTTGGACTGCATGTATGGCAGTGAATTCGTACCTCAGGGTAGTTATCTTAATTAGCACATTTCACCCGTCCTCGCTTCCGACAGGCAAGGTAGGCATTTGGTGTATCAGTATGATGACGTGTACAGTGTGGAATCGCCTGCGCTACATGGACGAAAAAAATAAACCGCACTTACAAATATCAGCAAACTTTGATATATCATTATCTGATGCATTTCCGAATTTCCGAGGTCCCATAAATAAATAAAAGAACGAGGAAAACACATCTTGCTGCTTTTAATATCAGATAGGGAAAGTAAATAGCCTAAAAGCAGTTTATATCCATGCTTTTAGCTGGCCTAGGTTATTTTTCGTAATGTTACGTTGGCCTTAGAAATGTGGCAGTCCTTGGTTTTTAATAGAACCACGACGTTGGGTAATAGTTTAGCTATATCCATCTAAAACCTGACTTACTATTTATGATAAAAGGCTAAAATTTGATTCTATTGCTAATGGTTGCAAAAATCCTTACAATAAATAAAATCCCAAGCGACCTCAAGTGTTGATCGTGATGATGTAGGAGTAACATTGCACTCCAACGTTTGCCAGTGCTCGAAGCTCCCTCACTCCCACTCCCTCACCACGCCCCCTATCACCATACCCTTCGTCTCACTTGTCCCATCCCTACTCCCCGTAGCGCCTCGGTAACCGCACTCCAACAATGTAAGTGCACAAAACTCCCAAGCCCATTCTCCTCTCCCCCAAACACACCCTTTCCCTCTCCCAATACCACCTCACATCCCATCCCCTCCCACTCGTTATATACGACAAAATTCCTAGTATTCTATTCACCCGAAGATGACTTTGAAAGTCAAACCCATAGTCGCGAAATAAAGAAGTTTATGTGGAAATATAAAATGGTTTGCCTCTTTAATAACAAATACAACTATAGCAACTTATAACAAAAAACAGGGCTAGACGTGTCGTTCAGCGATTATTTTTTTAGGTCTGCGCGGATGTGGATTGCGGATATGCGATTGAGGATCCCTCATAAAAAAATCAATCCTTGAGATTAGCGTAAGTCAGGAAGTGCAAGATGCACGGAGTATGGCAGGGAACGTAGCAGTGCGAGAAAAAAGTTCTAAATATAAATCCATCATATACGTAAAAATAACATAAATGTAATTCTTCGTCATTATTCTTCACATTTTATATAGTTCAACAGCCAAGGGGTTTCCTTGTGTGTTAACCCATAGCCAGAGCTAAAAATGGATTTTTTTTATATTTGAGGTTTTTGAAGGTATTTGAAAAAATTGTAATCTACAGGTTAGGGTAGGTTTCTAATGGACACACGCCACTAATACTTCAACAACCCGCACCTCAATAACCCTTCCTCTATTTCGGAATATTATCAGCCACCTTTCAATCCATCCCACATCCCTAATCTTTTCCTCCCTCTCCCTCGCTTACCCAAAACTCTCCCGTCTACCACTGTCTTCAACAATCCTTCGCCACTCAAGACGGCCTGCATCTTTTTCTGCCTACTTTTGATCTCTCCCAACTGCCTTCTCTCCTCACCTACCAATCAAAAAACCTCATCGCTCGTTTTCCGTTCCGTCCCTTTTATTATCCTTCTCCAAACCCACATTTTAAAAGCCTCCAAGCTATACTTGTCATCTTTCCTCAACGCCCACGTTTCCGGGTCATGCAAAACCACGCTCCATATCAACCTTCTTCACCAGTCTCTTCTTTACACCCTTGCCTTAGGTACCTATCATAAAAAATAAGGGAAATCTGAAAGGTGTATGTAAGAAAGAGTTTATATCAGTATTTAGACAGTAAACTCTATATCGCCTACTGTGCGGTATACGGATTAACCTGGGTGAACCCCCCCTCACGTTCTTTCAAGTCATTTCCCGGCTAGGTCAATGTTTAAAAAAATAATAAATAACATTTTCCATTACTTTCCATAACAGCTTGCACCCTTCCACTTAGTTAACTTTCTCGAGAATACTTGAGAGGCACGGCTGCTTGCACTCGCTACAATCCTACCCTTTTACTCAATGAGTGTTAATTTTAATAAGGTGGTACACACGTGGTACCCTCCCCATGTAAATGTAATTAGGACTTGTTCATACAAAACCATGTCAAAGTGAAAGTAAATTCCGCTTAGTTCTGCTTTAGATTCCAGGCAAAGAAATGCGACAAGGGGTCGAACTATTTTACTCATTCCTTAGAAGAAAGTACTCTTGAAGGATGCAACGTCATGGTAGGCTTAAAACCCCACCCGGATTTCCATCCCCATTAAGTGACGCAATTTATGGATGACGTCTTTTTCCACGAATTGAACTCGCATTCACACAGTGGGCTTCTGTGACGTGTTCTCATCGTCCGTTGCGCGAGATTTTCTAAGTTCGTTAAATTGGCTTGGTGAAAAAATTGTTTGAAGATAGCGCTGATGTGAGCACCAAAATATAAAATCCGGAAAATCGCCCCAAAGAGTAACAGCAATGTCAAAAATTAATTCCAACCTTCTCATTAAGTTGCGACGGACCGATTTTTTCAGAACAAAAGAAGGGGTATCTTCGTGTTCCCACGGACTAATTCCACTCGGTACTTGGCCCTAAAGACTTAAAAAAAGACCCAACTATCATCTTTCTCACTAATTAAGTTTCTTTGCTGGTTTTACGAATTACGTGAGCATGGCAGAAGCATAAGGAACTAGATCGTTAAAAGAAAATATCTCATAGACCCAAGACGCTTAAGGATGGAAATTACCTTTCACTCATTCGTGACGTGGTTTTCGAAGCATTAAAGTTCTCTTGCTCTTCCATAAAATATCATTTTTGACAAAGTACTCCGCGAATAGTTCTCCTCCTCCTGATTTCAACTGGGTACCGTTCATTCCCGCCGTCAATCACGCATTCCCAAAACACATTCTTATGCACCAGGAAAAGAACGCTCTTGTCAGTGTGTGGCGTCACTAAAGGATGACATTCTTCCACTCTCGTCCACATCCAAAAAGGCAACAAGACGAGCACGCAGTGAGTTCAAGGCCGCCTTCGGCTGTCACCTGTTGAAAACCATGGGCCGTTTGTCTCGAACAAAACCTTGCCTCTCTCCAACGTGCACGGGGAATGTCCTCACACCCCTTGCGGGAAACTGATCTGCAGTAACGATCGACAGTGAGACATTTAAATGATTTATAAAGAGTAAACGTTAGATATCAGTATTTCAACCTTCAGGTCGTTCAACGGGCGTCCTAGGGATATAGTGAGACCAGCCATCAAAAAATTAATTGAATTAACCATTACGGTATTTGCTATAAATGGCAGCATACGAGTAATGTAATAAAATCTCACTTTGTACCATGTGTTTTCTAAAATAATTATAGCGTAAACATAAATTAAAAAATAAAATAACTGGAATGGAGAATATTTAAAATTTACATCGTAAAAATTTTTTTCATCATCTCCTAAGGCTTCTTGGACAAAATACTACGCAGTTAGGGTAGCTGTACATACAAGCTTGATACGTGACGAGGGGGAGGGGCAGTCTGGATGTCCATGACTTCAGTTTCCTTTGAAAATCATCAGAATGAAGTAATTTATTGAATCCATTACATTGATTTAAACTGAATTGACAGAGTCCACTTATCATCTTCATTAGCTTTTCATGTATTTCAATAACATATGTACTCTATTGGTAACTATTAAGTGGAAAAACATTGCGCGAAATATGGGCAAATTTTCGAGATCCGTGACGACAATTTGAGGGGAGGGGCTTGAATCACCGTGACATGAGGGGATGGGGGAATCAAAATAGTCCAACATAGGCATGACGTCATTTGCGCATGAACCTTAATCACTCTTTCCAAAATCTCCCAAATTGTTAGAGGCACGATAATACCCTCCATTCCTTTTATAATGAGCAGATTAACTTTTTAATATTTTTCACTCTCTCGCTGCCTTCCAGGTGAGATTAGATTGAGTTAGATATGTTAGAATAGTTAATGAGTTATTACCTACACTGCACTCAATTTGCGACACAAGGGCTTGTTAGGAATTTAGTGAGAGTAGTTCTCTCCAGAAGTGATCCTTACCAAAATATTTATTGCGGATTTTTAAAAATCGGATTAAAAATTATAAAGATTTAAAATTTTAGAAGATATTTTCATGAAATTAATTCAGGAAAATTCGTGGACCAAACGATCAAGAGGGATCTAAGAAAGAAAAGCCGGAATTGCGCGAGAGACTTAGCATTGGAATAAGGAAGATTGGAGGGCAGCAGACAACCAAATTTCCGTATGTAAGGCTCACAAAATGAACCTTCACATGATCTCCCCCACCTGTGTACTTTGGAGTAAAGCTGTCGCTGCCCCAGTGGCCGTCTTCACGATCCTTTTCCGCCAATCGGGTTTGGCGGCGTAAATGGCCCACCTCGCGACGAACGACGACGCCCCCCGGACCCACCTCCTCCGGAAGGTAGCGTTCTCCAGGGACGCCATTACACGCTCGGAATCGAACCGGCCCTCGGAGTCGAGGAAGAGGGAGAGGGTGGCCCCTAGGCCACTCTCCTCCAGGAGCTTCCTCGCCCCGTCCGACTTCCACAGGTTGTCCCACTGATCCCTCAGCGAGGCCAGCAGAGGAGGAAGCAGCATGGCCCAGGGGCTCTGCTGCTCCTCCCCGTCCCCCTCGCCGGCGGACCTCGGCGACCTCGACCCCCGCCCGTCCGTGTCCTTCCCGCCCGCCGTCTGGAGGAGGAGGGGCAGAAGGTTCAGGAGACCAGCCCCCGCTTGCGCGCCCCCTCCATGCTGACCACCCATCATGCTCGAGGCGAACCCGACCAGGGATTCCACATCCAGGCCGCCGCCCCCGCCCCCTCCGGCATCGCCGCCCCCGGCTGCTCCCGCCAACATGTCCACGAAATTCCCGATGGACTCGGGATCTATCCCCCCGCCCCCACCTTTGCCGGAGGCCGTCGACGCGGCGAGGAGACTTCCTATGCCGGAAAGGAGGTCGGCTCCGTTGGACGAGGCACCTCCGGAACCGGACAGCATGTTACCCAACTGCCCGATGAGGGCCTCGCCCAGATTTTGTCCCCCTCCACCGTTGCCGCTGAGGGAATCCTGCAAGAAAGCTCTCGCCATGTCCGCCAAAGGGTTCGGCTCCTCCATAGCCGCGGCACACTCGGAATATTGGGTTCTCGAAACCAACAACGCGAAGGTCATCCATAGCATAGGGCCACCCATTTTCGTTCACCGTTTTTCTCTATGGAATAGGTCGGGAATCGAGAGCACACGTGCACATCCACGTCTATTCTAACGAAGCGACCGCACTGTCGGATGATGATGAAACTTCCTCCAGTTAGGCGTGTGATAGTCCGCTCTCCTCGCGGTGCCGACGGGGAGTCAGGTCTTCAACCGACGAGGGCGACACACAAGACTGACGCCTTACGGTACAAGGAAACAGCATTTATGGGATAGGGAGGAATCTTCCTTCTTTCCCCTCCGTTCCTTCGCCCCGCCTCCTTCCACTGTCAATGACCCTTGCTCACCGAACCTGGCGCTCGGAACCGCCTACGTCCCCACGCCTCCGTGACTCAGGTAAGGGGCCGGAATAAAAGGTTGCCCGCGTCCGTCTCTCGCGACGCATGTTCCCCATGATTGCCGTGACGCGGAGGATCTATACTCTTACGTTTCATCCCTCGCAAAAAGAGACACGACCAGCGTCGAAGTTCGTTTTATTCCGGCCATTCGCGTAGTCCTTGAGAAAATACGACCACGTGAACGTGAAATGCTCTGACGAAACCGGTGGTGGATTTAAGACCGGAAAAAGGGGGCCTTCTCCTTTAAAAGCTTCTGCGTGTACCGATAGAACGTCAGATAATGAAAATTTTTCCGCTTCAATTCGAGGGTGGAGGAAAATGAGAAATTTCTACACTGGTCGAAAGGTAGCAATTTATTTTAAAATGTTTTACAGGAAAGTTTCTCATCATGTGGGCTGCTCTTCCGTAAATGTCGGCGCTGCAATGCTTGGTTTATATTCCGTCAAAACCTGCAACATCACCGCCTGGAAATCAAGGATCATGGGTTAAATTAATTCCACTCGCTGTGTGGTGACATCTTTTCTATCTCATGGATTCTGTCGAGATAAGAATGCTTTACCATTAACGCCCATGCATGATTCTCCGCGGATTCCCAGACGAGCGAGTTCGTTTTATGATAGAATACGTCATCCGTTACTTCATTCCGTGTGCGCGGAAGGTCGTGGAGGAAAATCCAGTTGAGAGCAGCTTCATCCACGAGCTAAAAGAAAATAACAGATCCATATATAATGTTTGCGTAGTTTTTTCACAAGAGGTATAGTTAGAGGAAGTAGATTTAGTACAGAATCATTTATGAGCGACGCTTGAAGGACTTGGAAGACACCGCGAGTCTTGAGTTTCTGACCTCTGGCCCACGCCAATAGGCAATGAGGAAATCGGCCAAACTAATGGCTCATAGAAAAAAAGAACCAAAGAATGAATAGTTGAATGAAATATATTAATTGATGTTTTTTACGGAGCAATTGGAATAGAGGAGCACAGCAATTTTCATATCGCGTTTCTGTAAAATGATGAAGAGACTGCGTTTACCATTATTGGAGGAAAACTTTCCCTTGTACACAATATGCCTCATCCACTATGGATTAACAACTTACGTGTTCGCGATACTAGAAGTTTAGGAGATAGATCGACTCTACCGTAACCGAAATATCCTTATTGTGAGTTCCATGCAGAGGAAAGATCTAAACATTGTTTTGCAAAGGGTCAGCCGAATAGGTAGAGCGTTGGGCTACTAAACCGTGGGCCACAGGTTCAAATCATGGGTAATGCCTTCAGATGGGTGGATGAAATACAAATCGTGCGATTTTCTAGCCAATTGAACATCGCAAAAAACCGAATGGTTGCACAGGGAATGGAACTGCCCTCTCCCTCCCCCAACTTTCTTGACTACGTTAAGTTCGCTCGCCTTAAGGGTTATTTCAATGTGAGCTCTACCTTCACCTATCATAACCAACCTTCGGGCAAATTACTGTGGATATGAGACTTTTAAAATTAAAAACAATTCAACTAACCGATAAGATTGCAATATTCCAAGGATATCCCTCTCATTTTTACGTTTTTTCGAAAGTTTGCTCCAATAGGCACTTGCATCACATTTTGCGCCTACAATTTGAGCATTGAATTTTTCGCTGCAGTAGATAGAATTTTCCGAGTTAATTTTCTTAATTTTGCAAATTTTATGTGGATTCATAAACAATGGAAAAATTATGTTAACCTCAATGTTCTAGCGTGCACCGTAAAGTGTCTGTTCAGCAAATGGTCTTAAATTGTCACATCCATATTAGTATATTGCGTACATATGATCTGCCAAGCATTATGCTCTTTATGAAGTAGTTAGGTTTTATCAAAAATTATGTAAAATTCGGAAATTCCTCTCATTTTTAGGTTTTTTCGAAATTTATTTGTTTCAGCACTCATTTCAGCTCATTCCGGTTGAACCGGAAGAGGAATAGTAAAGAGTTCATAATATAATAAAAGGCACAATCGTGACCTAAAATATCTCAATTATTTAAGTATCGGGAATAGAGGAGCATGAGTGAAACACAATATGAAAGTGACAGAAACGAAAGAAGTATGAAGAAACAGGTTAAAAGTATGAAAGAACTGTAGCTATTAAGCCCATTAACATTCCACATGTTGTTGATCTTTGGTCACAGGATCTAAATATGAGCCCTCATAAAGTTCTAAGGAAAATATTAGCAAGCGGTACATTAATTATATTAATAATACGTAAATATATTATGGTTCAATGCGGTTGCGAAAATATTCTTAGCGATTAGTTCACTGCCGTCCCACTCTCTAAAGGAATAATAGTCTAAAAATTAGCGAACTCAGGGGAGGAATGAAGGGTATTACACGTAATAAGGGCCAATTGGAGAAGACGGTTAATCAAAAGTTTAGGATATGCAAGGATACAGAACTCAATCTAACAATACCTCCCGTAGATACTTTTGCCATTCATTCTGTTCTCTCATCCAAGTGTACGTTCGATTAAAAGTTCATAATACATTAAATAATACATTCTATGATTGTGATCGCGAAACACACATTTTTCAATTACGTGCGTGTATCAGAAACTCTCACTAAAATGAATTTAAGTCTCGGGAATAGAGGAACATGAGTGAAACACAATATGAAAGTGACAGAAACGAAAGAAGCATACAGAAAAAGATTGAAAGTATGAAAGAAATTAGTAAAAACAGAGTAATTTTCCTATCGTAACCAAATCAGGCTTTTTAGACTGTGGTGTGTGTATAAAAATACTCGTATGGAGTTAAGCACCAGGGGAAATATGCCCTCATGAATCTCTCCCGTAATTGTCCAATTCTTCCGATCACGAAACATAATGAAAATTTATTTACCTAGGAGTTATAAATTAACTTTTTCGGTGTGTACTTTATTCTGTACATTTGGGAACTGAGACAGAAGTGTAAGTATTCGTTCCTTGCGTTTACACATAAGATGGGACGGTCAGGACGGAACTACGTTTGGCTGCTCAGTCGACAGGTAATGAATCCGTTTACTTTTTCCAGTCCTGGGATATAAATGTCCGATAAGGATTTTTTTAAACCGACGAATGCTCTCGTAGCAGAGGTAAGGGTAAGCTTATGGACAGGGCATGAAAAAGATGTCTTTCGAGTGATTGGTGAAATTAAACAGAATAAAATACATCGACGACATGTTTCAAAGCATATTGGCGTTCCCAGACGTCGGCATCCCAGGTCAAGTGTTTATTGTACCTCCCTTAGGGGTGGAATTGTTTAGAACATCACATATCTGAATAACGCCAGCTACCAGTATTCACATACAGCGCAAAATTCGTCGATGAATAAAAAAATTGTTTTAAATAATAGTAGGCTCAAGTCAATTTTCACTTGTATTCTCGTTTTCCAATAAAATTATTATTGAAATTTGCTCTTTGGTAACATTGTGATTATTCCATGTCAGAATAATTCATTGGTTAAAAACTTTTATGACACCATAAAACGGGTCGTAACTAATATTGTTTTGCAGTGTCGTGAAAGTTTTTTGCCAAAACATTATTACTATCGAAAAGTACGCTTTGGGGTTTAATGAGAGAGTGGTTGTTTATTTTAATTTCAGAATTATTATAAACTCACTTTTAAAGGTAAAAAATATCATTCATCAAACTGAAAAACAACGATTGAACGCTTCGTTGAGCCTCGTGAAAGTGATCAGATTTGTGAGTTGTCAGTTTATAAACAATATTATGTCGCGGTTATATGAGGGACAGCCATTTATCCGATCAGGGACGCGATTGTGGATTTTTTATCGCTGTCGTTACCCATAACGGTATTTCCCCTCTATAGTAAAGTTCGCGATCGCTGATCTGCCGAACCAGCTCCGAATATTCGTGGCAGCCCCAGGAATCACACTATGCTGGGCTCCGTGACTTGAAATTTGAAGAACTGTGATAACTTTTTCGTTATCCATCACGTTATTGTATGGATAACGCGCAAACATTGTAAAAACACTCCCCGTACGAGAGCCTTAAAATTCATGTTCGCGCCTCCAGAATAATTGCATCGGAAGGATATTTCACGTTAAAAAAACTATTCATCTGCAATAACGCCACACCTTTTCTTCTTTATGCGCCTACCAAGTCAACAAAATACAGAGATTGTGCAATAGTTTCATTGATTCCTCTGTGGGCCAATTTTGATAGCTATGGGGTGAACACTAAAAATCAGTAAAAAAAAACATTCGCTTCATGCATATTATTTTTGAAGTTTTTTTTGTGTGAACTCAATATCTGCCAAGAAAAATTAAACAGTAATTAATTAGAACAGTCATAATTCAAATTTTGGTAAAAGAGAGAAAATAAGGTGTTTCATGCTCATGTTTTGGTAGCGCTCTTGTACTCTTCGGTATATAAGAAATACCATTATCTACGAGCCTCTCGCAACGAACACGACGTGGAAAAAGCCAATACTCAAAGCACAGTAATTTAACGAACTCTAATCCAATCTGTGAAACATTTTTTTCATACTAATGACTAGAGGTAGTTCAATTTTTTCACGAACTGTCATTTGAGTACTCTTATGTCGTTCTTTGAAATCGCCAAAGCCGACTTATTTGATTTTACATTATCTTGACGCTAAACAATATGTTATTGTACAAATAAGATGGTCCGTGTGTTATTTTCCTTATGCTTAAATAAATATCCCGATTACAGCTGAAAACAAAGCTACAAAGAGTAGTACGCGAGATTCCCTAACTCCAACAAATCAAAAATTTATGCATTTTTGAGCGACTCGAGCATGTTACCGTCAACGCTTGAGTTTGGAGTATTTAGAAAAGCTGGACAAAACTTCTCTCAATCTACCTTACGCGAGAAATAAGCTTAAAAACGTCTATATTAATATATATCTAGTCTGTAATTTTGGAAGAAGACAGACTCCTCAATTTTAACCCCATAGCTTTAGTAAAATAATAATTCAACTGCCGACAACCGCCAGTAAATAAAGTCACAAGCAGACTCGAGATTACAATTTTTTGATAGAGCATGCACAGTTTACATTGAAGCTGAAAATTTCAGGTTTTTAAAATTGAAAAATAATTTGACCATTTTTCCAATGCGAAAAATTCTAACTCCACGCCTACGTTATCACTATCGGCTTCTTTTAAACGTCCAGCTTAATAGTGCCATAATCTGTCCAACTAAGATGGTCATTTGAATATCTCAAAAGACATTTGGGCTCATTCAGATCGCGAATGATTCCTAAGATAGCTAAATAAGCTTTTCATTTCTTCTTATCGTCCGTTATGAGAAAAGAGGCATTTCATAGATTTAGCTTTAGGTCAAGGGAATAAGCACTGAAAACGTGTTCGAGACGGAAAGATTACACAGTCCCAGTGAAACTGTAAATTATCTTGCCAGCAGGTCAAACGGACGCTTATTCTGTTCGATAAAAAACCGCTCATATAACGACATGATTTAAGTAAAGTGATGATACTATCGATAAACCAAAGGAATTATGCATAGAAATTTGTCTGTTATGTGTAACTCCTTGTTTTGCGAATATCATACATGCTCAAGAACTTAACCAAAGCTTGTATTTCCCCCTCACCCCCCACAGACTTTCCTGTAGTAAATGTATTAGTTTTTATCTCACCCTGATTGTAAGAACACGTGAAATATTTTTGTTGGAATTATCGCGAGATGAATTAATTGAGATTACGACTGAGGAAGTAAGCTCTACGTCCCCCTTCGCATATCGCTATCGCAAGAAAGCGATGGGGCTCGACCTTTTGCGCCAAACAACTCAAATGAGACACAAGGGAACACGGGACGGGAATGGGCGTCTAATGATCGCGTGCAATATTTTATGAGGCAAATAAAATATAGATTAGCTAGAAAAACGACCTCGGGAGCTTTGGTGTCAACATACAAAGGGATAGCCATTACCCTAATAAATAAGGGCGACATTTTTGTTAATGAAATTATCAAACGGATAATAACACTCGTAGTTGAAATAAAGTGATCAATCCGATGTGACGCAAATATCTTCGGTGTTCTGCATAAATATAGTACTAGCCTCCCCTCACGTAATACAGCAATATTTTAAAGAAGCTTCCGGAATTTTCCCGACTATATCGCCAACGACGTGGTAGTGTAGCGTACATCAGAAACATGCAAATAATGCTAAAAGGCACCACTTTTATTTTACAACAGAGCCAATGCAATTTAATGTATTGTTGTAGATTTTTTTTTCACATATCACTATGTAAAAGTATTACCTTACATCACGGCGCAGAGTAAACTTCATTAATAATTCGCTTTTTCTCATATATTGGGAGATTTTTACTATCCTTTATTTAAGTAATAAGTTAATCCAATCACTTGCCTTTTTCTTAAGCACTAAAGCAAGTTCAACTGACACTATCAAGCTGTTA